>BQNB010006584.1:0-93856 GCA_026074375.1 Tanacetum coccineum | reverse complement strand
TGTCGTTACCTCCGGATCACAGGTGGCGGCCCATACTATTATCCGATGGGTAATAGCATGTCTACGTTGGAACTATCATTTCATGATTCGTTATCCGGGCTAACTTGTCGGTATTATTTGACTTCCGTTGTCCTTGGGATTTGCGCTGTCACATGTAACTACTTTATAATTATTTTTGGAAAAGCTTAGTTAACACTCCTTTCCCATAAGATATTAGAGAGAGATAGAGAGTTTATGGGTATATCTATGTTAAAAAACTTAGGGCATCCACAACCCATCGTTTATTGAGCAGTATAAAACATGTGGCATGCGTTTGATGCACTGTGGAGATGCCAGATCATTCGTACATTTATTCAACGTTGCTATCTGAGCAACCGATTGATATAGCATGAAATTGGGCCATAACATTAATATTGTGTTGTCGAGTTAACTTATTAAATGAATGGAAATTAAACACTTTCCTTCTAATTTTGGGAGGAAACACTTTACTTTAAAAATCAATAAAATTACACTAACTTTACTTCTATTTCCTTTTCTTTTCCTCTTTAAGTGCTACTCGAGAACACAACCTCTTATGTTTCCTTTTTATTTTCTTTCATTTTCTATCTTAACTTTAACTCGAGAACAGAGTGTTAATAAAAGGAACAAATATGCCATATACAGTTTGATGGAGTTTTTAAAGAAATATTAAATATTCTGTTTCTTCTTCGCAATTTATTTTTTTCGCACTTCATGTTGAAAAGTCAAAAATGAAGGCTAGGAATACGGCATGTATTTGATGCATGACTTTTATTTCAGTCTTTTAATTTGTTAACATGTTAATTGTTTATTTAATGAATAATAAGCGACTAATAATGAGTAAAAATGACTTACTAGTGGTTATATTTGTATATGATTTTCTTACTTTCTGATTTGCAAGCATTATAGTATTATTTTAGTTTTGTAAAATGTAATGTATCTTTATGTATGTATATGTAATCATACTAGTTGAAAATAAAATGTTGATGTGGAAATTCATTAAACTTTGTGTTGTTCAATACATTGTGGATGTTTCATATAAAAATGTGATATGTTGATGTGTCATTGACGTGACAATGTATTGAACTCAAAATGATTTAATGCATTGAGGATGCTCTTAGCTCAAATGACCAAATTGATGTTATTTATAAGGCACCTTCTTTGTCGTTACCCCTGGATCACAGGTGGCGCCGGCCATACTATTATCTGATGGGTAATAGCATATCTACGTTGAAACTATCATTTCATGATTCGTTATCCGGGCTAAATTGTCCGTATTAACTTGTCACGGGTAACTACTTTATAACTATTTTCGATAAAGCTTAGTTAAAACTCCTTTCCCATAACATATTTATTACCCTTAGGGCGGGTTACATGATTCGTGACTTGGATTCTACTCGATATCGTCGGGATTTGGTCAAGGAGTATTTACTCGTGAGTCGCACGCTTTGTCTAGGACGCTAATGTAATACTTGTAGCCCCTTTCGGCGTGCATAACTATGTGGTCGGCTCTTTTATCACCTTAGCGTCTTTTGCGTTTGTTTTGAATCAATGTCGTGGTTATAAGGCAGATATCCGCAAATCCTTATTAGCGGGTAAAGGGCGGATTCGGCCTATACGTCTATCACCTTTTGTTATGAGCCTTTACAAAAGACTGGACATCACAACAATAGTGGAACTGAAGTAAGCAAGGATGGAACCACCACCCGGTATCAAGAATTTGAGCAAAAATCCTCTCTTGGTAAACAGTGTAGCAAACATCTCAAATAACTTGTTCTATAATCAGAAGACATCCAAATATGACAAGTGTCTTTGACTTTTTTGTTGGGATATGTCCACATCATAAATAAATATACGGCTAGAAATATGTGAGCCTATGGGGGCACACACGTATACACAGAGGATACGTTTATTAATGTAATTAATATATTTATCGTATATTAATTATATTAATATATTTCACGAAATAATTAAACGGTCTTTAATTATAACGTTAGACGTTATAACTAATTAATAGATATTAACAAGTGAGGAAACTTGTTAGTACGAAAACCAAACCCGTGAGGTGTTGGTTGTGACCGGTCAAACTATGAAAAGTACAAAGGAGGAAAATGTCGATTTATAAAATTTGAAGAGGTGTTATAGTCTAACTTGTAGGACAAGTTTAGAGACTATATAAACACACCTTAAGCTTCATAAATGATATGATTATGATTATCCCTTCAAGTCAGTCGATATACGATTCTTATAACCTCTAAAAGGTTATACGTCTGACATATATAAATAATATCAATACCCTACGACATTGAAAGCCTACATAGTCATAGGCATGAAGAGTTAGGCATTCAGATTATACATGCGTGTTTATTTACATGCATGTAATATACTTATGGAATTGATATTGTTTTTCCTTGCACTTTAAAAGTTAACGATCGACTGTCATATACCGTGTGGGATTCGATCGTGTGACAGACAAAAACTTAAACATGAACATCGTGTTCGGTTGTTTTATTCGTGAAAGAAGGACTAGCATCCTAACGTATCTCGGTGACGTGTAGTGTATGCACACCATAGAGGTTATCTACTTTGGTAACTTAATTAGTTTGCGTGGTATTCAATTTATACACACGCGTATATTCAAGACGGTGTATTCGTTAATTGCTAAAAGGTACACACTTTCTTGAACCCTTGTTAATTACATATTCTATACGTGTTTATCTTTTCCGCTGCGTACTCGTGATATGTTTAATTGTTAAATTAGATCGTAAAACCCAACAGTGGCATCACGAGCCATCGTATAGAATTTGTAGTTACAAAGTAATAAAATTTGACAAATTAGGATTCTTGATTAATTTTAAAGCCCTTTGGGCGTTTTATGCATAAAGATTCGATCTTTGTGCATCAAGATTCAATCTTTATTGATTATAAAATTAATTAGACGAATTCTAGGTTGTATGAAATTTTATGGATAAAACTTGATGCGTTTAATTGTTAATTGATCAGTTTTATGTTTAAAATTAATTGTTAATTCGGCATCCATGATAAATACATGCAATTTATCATGGAGAGATATGTGATATAAATCTTGTTAATTGTTAAAAGGGTTTTATGCAAATATGATCAAGAATTAAAACATAGACATTAAATTTAGGGTTTTTGGCTTTAAATAGCCACGTACTTTCTCAAATGTAACCATATGGTACGTGTACTAAATTTATTGCCCATATCATACACGAACTTTGCATTTCGTGTCAATATGGTACGTAAACTGAATTTTCCACCTGTTTAACAGGCTAAACGCTTACGTGGCATCCTAACACTATTCATCATCTTCTCAAATGTACCCATATGGTACGTGTACTAAATTTAGAATTTTTTTGCCAAACTTTTAAAAAATATTTCGTACTTTTTAAAACGTAAAATTGTATAAAATCGTTAAAATTGTTTTGAATTTTTTTTATTTTTTTCAAAGGAAAACGTTTAGTTTTTTTTTATATTTTAAATTTTTCTTAACTTTAAAAAATAGTTTTAACTTTTAAAATTTAAAAAAAAATATTTTTATTTTTTCGAAGAAAACGGTAAAAATGTTTTAATTTTTTAAAATTTTCTTAACTTTAAAAATAATTCCGTAAGAAAAAAAATTCGATTATTTAAAAAAAAAAATTTAATTAAGATTTTAAAAAGTACAATTTTGTTTAAAAAAAGTTGTAAAAAAATTAAATTTTTTACGAATAATAATGTAAAAAAAATATTTTTTAAATTTAAAAAGTACAAAAAAATGTAAATTTGTTTACAAAATTAAGTTCTAAAAAAGTGCGATTTTTTTTTAATTTTGTAAAAAAAATTACTTTTTTCGAAATAATGAAAAAAATAATATTTAAAAAGTTAAAAAAAAAATTCCTAAAAAAGTTTAAAGATACGTTAAATCGTCAATTTTAAGGTCTCACTATTTATGTATAAGATACGATGATAATAGGTGATATCGTAATAATAACTTAATTAAGAATAAAGTTTTTATTAAAATCTATGATACAAAGATGTATGCATGCTTCTTCGTACATATTTGACACGTCAAATAAAATACCCCTTTTTCAACTAAGTTGTTGCCATCCAGTTTGTAAAAACACTTGTAGATTGCTCTTTACTATGCGTGAGACGTGTGTAGATTTGGAATCTCAAGGTGATTATACGCTTTTCCGTGAGACGGTGAGTGTTACATAATCACAGTTTTTGATTAGACAACTTAGCGTTGTTGTGGTTAGACCTATTAACACGAGGCATAGATGGGATGAAACATGCTTACTAGATATTATTGTAATAAAGTAAGTCCCGTATGGTTTAGGAGTTGCAATAGTTGTGAACTATCAATCGTTGATTACCTTTTAAATACACCATCCCTAGCAGATCAACTGATGTGGTGGTGGTATGTCAAGTTGGGTCCTAACCTTAGAAAATTAATTGTTTATTTGAATAAACATGGGTAGTTAATTTTCTTCAAGGAGTATTATCGAAAATACTAAAATTGAATTTTGCGATTCTATTAATAGTATTAATGCAACGATAAAACCGTAAACAATGGTTTGTTTCTTTATCAAAGAAGTCAAACCGAGACTCCTTTCCTTGTAAGGAACATGGAGACTCATTCCTAATATCTTTCTTGCTCCGGAAAGTTATAATAGGAACGTAGGAATTGTCCTAATGTAATCAAACTCATAGCAAGCTTAAAAGTTAAGTATATTGCATGACTTATATTTTCATATAGATTTCATGGTGAATATTTTGAAAGATATAAGACATATAGATAACTAGAGAATATGTTCTTAAAGCTATCAAATGGTAACATCTTAATGTAAGATGTTTTATGAGTTCTTGATTAGAAAAATACCATTATTACCGCAAAATGGTAAAGGCAAACTAGGATAATATATCTAGTTGTTTGTCTTAATCCAAATTAAGGAGGAAATTGCATGCCCAATTTTCAAGTTAATCAATAGCATTGATGGATAGTCCCTCATCTACATAGTAGAACTTTTGAAATCCAAGTAAATGTTACTAATTAAGATTTCAAAGAGAGTTGGAAAGTAAATAGATCACTATTTGTTTTCACTGGTTATGGAACACTTGCAATGTTGTCAAATCCAGTGGGAGCATCACGATTTATTTCTGAATTAAAGACATTCATGTGATGCTGTCAAATTCAGTGGGAGCTACAAGGTTACCCAGATTATTTCTTGCTTGTCTTGAGATAATATATAATTTTCCAACTATAGACACTCATGTTTTTAAGGATAGTTGTGCACTATTTCTTACTAAACAAAGTGGTTCAATATCTACTTGTAACGCTAATATCTGTGACACTATCATATTGTCCACATAAACAAACGAACGTCGTGTTGTTTGATTACATGGTATGATGTTGTGCCATGCACAAGTGGGAGAAATCTTTATTGTGTGCAAGGTACAACACATGACAATAACAATATGATTAAAGGTTCTCTTGACCGTAAGGTAAGAAACAATATGTCGAGATATGAATTAAAGACTACTTCAAGTAAAATGTTTATGTGTTTTTGGAATGTCCAAAATAATGAAGTAATCTTAATTGATAGACTACTTCAAGTAAAAGGTTTATGTGCTCTTGGAATGTCCCAAATAATGAAGTAATCTTGATTAACTTGAAATTTTTACTGAAGTCAAGAGTTGGCGTTCAGAGTTACTTTAGTTAAATATGTTTATGTTTAATGTAAATTAATAAACATGAAGTCCTTTAAATGTTGAAAGACTTATAACATAAAGTAAGTTATATCCTCTGGCTATGACATGAACAAAAGTCCTTGAATTGTTCAAAGGCAAAATAATGTATTGTTAACATGGATAGAGTTCTTGAACTAGTTAAAGCCGTATACATTATTGCATGCAAATAGGTTTTTAAATATTATATATTCAATTTGGTTTGACACAATTGATAAGTATGTGACCTAAAAAGTATTAAGTTATCTAAAAGATTGTGATAAAGTCTCACAATAAAATTACTCATAGAATACCACAAATTCATGGTATGTCTAGAGTGTTGAATCAAATTCTTTGAAATTATTTGATTTTGATAACTTAAATATTTTACCTCCAAAATCTGTCAAGGTTTGAAATTGAGTATGTCTTGAATATACTCAATAAAACTCCAACCTAGAAGGTTAATAAGACACCATCATGATTATGGAATGTGATGACTCACATTAAGTCTTAAAATTGAAGTTCTAAATTTGTTAAAAGTCTTATGAAGAATGACATTAACAAACTAAACTCAAGAACTATCAATGTATCTTGTAATGTCCCTCTACATGCTAAGTAATTATAGAAGAGTCTTTAATTACAAAAAGTGAGTGGGAGCGTTTTAGATCTGGAAGAGATAAAAAATACAAAATACATAACCTTCTAAACACACTAGTGAATATCATACTGAGGCTTTACAAGTAAATGTTACATGTAAATGTTAAACCTCATAATGATATAATTCTCGTTCATAGATCCGTAAGGATACCTCAAATACTTGATTGATAAATGTTATTTCAATATTGAGG
Organism: Tanacetum coccineum; assembly: GCA_026074375.1. NCBI lineage: Eukaryota > Viridiplantae > Streptophyta > Magnoliopsida > Asterales > Asteraceae > Tanacetum > Tanacetum coccineum. The sequence continues at coordinate 87,260 of BQNB010006584.1, read as the reverse complement.
AATATGAGTCACAGGATCATGGGAACCTGTTAAAGATGCATTATTGAATTTTGAATTCGGTATCATGGTGTAACCATTAATATGCATTGTTGAATTTTGAATTTGACAAATGACTCAAACTATGAATGTTAAGATGCTGTCCACAAAGATAATCAATTTAAAACTTGATTGATGTTTAACTAAACGGTTAGACTATGAAGTTAAAATGAGTTTCTTTAAAGAGAAGAAAAACCCAAGTGGTTTGGTTCTTGGTTTCAAACTCATAAGGGCAATGTTGTACACATATTTGATGCATGCATTATGATAGAATTTTAATCATACTCAAGCAATTGATTGTGATTAAATATTCTTTCTATGCGCATTAATTATATAAAGATGATTGATTGTCATACTAGTGTTCATATAGATGAAATATGACAATGGAATTTAAAACTCTTCCTTTGATGATTACTATTGCGAGGACGAAGAGTAATCAAAGGAGTTTATGAATTCATATAATCTTTATGAAGTGTACGAGCGGCAAGAATCCAAGAATGGATTATTGCAAGCATCTAGGAGAATAATCTTATGTTTATTGTTAAATAAAGATAACTCTCGAGTATTCCTAAAAGCTAGTGGGAGTATTATGTTCAGGTTTCCTTCACCTGAAAGATTTAGGAAATTAAATGTACAACCTTGAAATAATATGTTTATTGCTATAAACATATGCGGTATATAAATCTAACACAATTTGACATACCATTTAGAAAGTCTCAATGGATACATATCTTTTGATAAGATAAGACATGAATGAATTCTTAAGTTGGACTAAAAGATTCATTATGTACATCATATTGTGTAAAGAAATAGTTGTATCATGCATGAATGCAAGATGATTTGACAACATTGGTATTTAGTCGAAAGTTATTAGATAATTATAGAATTGAATATTTTAATGGAATATGTTTGGATTTGGAATTCTTCTTAGATTATGGATTTGTCCAGAGTAATGAAAATCTAAGGATATATATTACAACAATTTGTTGTGCAATTAGAATAAACCAATGAACTTGGAGTTCATGAGGTGTGTCATACTTATTAAGAGAATATTCATTGTTACGTTTTTAAAAGCATGGGGTTTTGTTTGTGTAAACGGTTGCTAAAGCGATTTGAGTGACACTCAATACTAGTCATGGTATGATTTCATTTTTGATTATGACCATGTAAACTAGTTGTGCTCAACTGTGAGCATAGTTGCATTATACATTATAGAATAAGAATGCTTTACACTTTTGAAAGTGGTGAAAGATGATTGTTTTCAATAGTTAATGAGATATAGTGTGTCAATATTAAGATATGTAGATATACACTTACATACATCATTCGTTAGATTTTCATAAACTTTCACTAATTGAATTCTTGAAATAAGTATTCTCAAAATTCCTAAAGATCAAAGCTAGTTGGAATTATGAAACTATTGGCCTTGTCTGCAAAGTCGATCGTGTATCTTGAGAGTGATTCGTCAAACTAGATTTATATGCATTTGATCTATTTAGTATTTTGGTATAAGGGATATTAAGACAATTTTATAATGATAATGATACGTTGGTATTGTGGTTTTATTTTAATATAAATTGTGTCGTTTATTTGCATGTTTAATCCGTGAATAATATTTTTATTATTCTAAATTAGTCCTGTTGTCGATTAACAATATGGGAATGTTGGTTAAACTAAGACAAATCTGAGTGATGGTGGATTATCTTGGATGTTAAAGGTAAGTGTCCGCCAAAACTCACCATGATATTTATAAGATGAATATTGAAACTTCCCCAACTACTAGATTATCAATTTATGGATCGGGTCATTTAAGTGGTAATCGATGGTGATTTTAATTTACTAAATCCTTAGATTGAGATGCAAGTAGGTCTTTGCATATGTGAATATTCTTCTTGATATAGTTTTAAGTTGTCCGAATTAAGATACTAATAATGGCTATGTCAGAATGGTTTATGTCATATGATGACTAGACACTTGTAGTCAATAAAGAATTTGTTCCTTCAATAGTTGAAGTATGATGCCACTGGGCCCCTCGTAGGGTTAATCAGATGTATGTGTGGCCGCACCCAAAAACTCAGGAAGATATGTCTCAATGATTTTTGGTAATCTAGATTAATCATATATACGAGAAACAGAATCGTTAAATAATGGAATGACTTTGATCCATATCTATTTTTAACACGGTATCGGAAACAAAGGGATAGTAAATACTTAAATCATTTAACTGTGACTTTATGGAAGTACACTCAGGTATTTCTGGGAGCATTGACGTGTTGCTAGACGCTTACCAATGTTGTTATATTTATTTGTGACATGTCCAAGTGGGAGCTGTTGGGATATGTCCATATCATAAATAAATATATGACCGGAAATTACGTGAGCCTATGGGGGCGCACGCGTTTACACAGAGGATACGTTTATTAATGTAATTAATATATTTATTGTATATTAATTATATTAATATGTTTCACGAAATAATTAAACGGTCTTTAATTATAACGTTAGACGTTAAACTAATTAATGGATATTAACAAGTGAGGGACTTGTTAGTACGGAAGCCAAACCCGTGAGGTGATTGGTTGTGACCGGTAAAAGAGTATAAGGGAGGAGAGTGTCGATTCATGAAACTTAAAGAGGTGATCTAGTCTAACTTGGAGAACAAGTTTAGAGACTATATAAACACTCCTAAGTTTCATAAATCGGATGACACCTATACACCTTAAAACCTACGCTACAAAGAAAAAGGCAGAATACTATTGTGGGTATATTCTAATCGCATGTATCATTAATGCATGAAAAACAAAGTTGATAGTACTTTGTTGGCTCTTTTCTTTCCTATACATAATAGAATAGATACTTTTAGGGTTTTATTATTTTATTCCAAAGAACAATCAAGAACATAGTGTCCGTGCTGTGTTGTTTATTCGTGAAGCAAAGACTAGCATCCTAGCATATCTCAGTGACGTGTAGTGTGAGCATACCATAGAGGTTATCAACTTTGGTAACTCGTTTGTTTTCGCGTATTATATTTATACATACACGTATATTCAAGATGGTGTATTCGTTAATTGCTAAAAGGTACGCGTTTTTGATCCCTTTGTTAATTACATATTCTATACGTGTTTTATGTTTTCCGCTGCGTACTCGTGATCTATAATGGTTAATAGTTGTTAAAACCCAACAAAAGAAACAATAAAATACAATCAAAAGAAAATGTTGAAAGCTAACTGTAATTTTATTGCTTTTCTCTTTGTCGAATTTTTTTAACTTCGTTAAATAATTTTGACGACTGCTAACGAGTAATTGTATTGCTCTCTTCTTTGTCTATCTACCAGTTAGCTTTGAACTTTATTTTTTTTAACTGTAATTTTCTCTTTGTAAAACTTTTTAAACCTCAACCACATACTTAGTTTTAGCAGTTGTCAAAGATCAAAAACATGCAAGCACTTCAATTACTAGTAAAGGCCCATACCACGCTGATATACATGTGTTCACTCTTCCTCATACAACACGGATTGTAAATCAGTGAATGTTGTCATAGATGATTCAAGATTAAAAAGAGATAAGGTTGGTAAAACATGAAGAGGAACTTCTTTCCTGACATATTCTGCACCGCTGCCAAAAATAGAGGTCCATGTTTAGGTTATGCACATAAGATACAAACACGTCAGAATAAAAAAAAGAGCAACAGAAAAAGGTCTCAAAAAGAGCGGTTCAGGTGGGGCCCCGTAAGGAGGTGAAACGGGTCATCTGAACCTGAAAAAACATGTCTAAAGGATTTACTTTTTTTTAGAAATTTGTGGGAAACATAGATACAAAAATTATATGTTTCAACCAAAATCCCAATTATTATTTTATCCACGGTGTAGGGGGTTTCATATATTTTAAAATATACTTTGGGCGACTTTCTACCGGTTTGACCCATTTATAAGTAGTTAAATCAGCATTGTCACCTCTATCAAAGCTTTTCTGCCAATATTACAGGTTTACTAAGTAATATGGGAGGAAAAAGTTTGAAAGATGTAGGAACATATGATTACCTCACTTCCAGATTGGAACGATGCAACGCCTCTTGCATGCTTTCAGACATATCCATGGGACCAATATCAACTACCGAGCTTTCTATGTTGCCAGTAGGGTAGTTGCCTCCTACTCTATCAGCATCTACAAAGAAACCTTTCAAAGTAGATTATTTTCCCTGATGAATAATGTAGACCAACATCAGTAATGTTAGAAGCATAATGTAACCCAAAGGACACGACCCATAAGCCAGTAAAGCATGTCCTTAAATAGAATCAGTAATCTAGGCAGAGTTATTTCATTAAAAGTATAGAGTCCAACAAATAGATGCTAATCTAATAGATTGGATACTGTCACCTCGAAAGAAGACTAACAAACTCCAAGCATAATCTAGTGAAGTCATGAAAAGAATATGGCATACTAGCATCAACGGCCAACGGGAAAAGAGAACAGATGCACAATTATCAGTAGCCGTAATAGACAGCAAGCTTTCGATCTAAGGTATAAAAGTAAGGCTACAAAGATTATGACGATAAGTCGAGCGTAATTTCTTTTTTGTACAGAACAATAACGCCATACATATCTTTGAAAATACAAGTGAAATGAAAAATGGGAGAAGTAACATGAATAGTGGTATAAATCTCTTTAAGGATGTATCTTTTGATTTAAAAAAATTCGCAAGGGTCAACTCCAGACCCATGATTTGCTCTGGCCCCCATTGTGTACACTATCGCCAAGTAATTTACACTTCACCTTAAACTATTGATACTTGAAACCCTTTTATATGCAGATAGATTCCTTGCATCTTCTGGCCGGGCTGCTCAGTCTTAGCAGGGTTGACCCCATGTATTACGAATCTTAATTATAAGTAATCAACCCTTCACAACAGTAAGAACTAACCAGAACTAAAACTAAAATGATACCTTTGAAGATCATGCAGTAGCTCTTGAATCACCAGTATCTTGCTCAAGAGAATCTACCCATGTTGAGCCAGAGTTTGTGAGTGAATTTTCTCTACTTAATGAAGACATTTATAGATTCTAAATAGAACTTTTATGTGATGGAGATACGTGAACTGAACATTGCTCCTTCAAGCCCGACTTTGCTTTTCATCTAAGGACTGGAATGATGTCACTTGTATTCTTCCAACCTGATATCATATCACAGACATGTTCAAACTTCAAACTTAAGACGCACTTCGAAGAAGAGTCTTCTTTATAGACTATTAATTTACCTAAAAAAATCGTTGTCTTTATAGCCAATACAAGGGAGTCATTTTCCATAAACTATTAATTTAAAAGAGATCACATGTGAGACTGCGCTCAAAAAATGACAATAGTTTGTCAATAGTTTTACTGTTAATGGGCCATATCATAGGCGTACTCTATTTAAAGTGATAGAGATTGCCAAACAAATGAAGAGAGTGACATTGGTTTTAATTATAGAGTCACTAGCAAGAAGTTCAAAGTAACAAACTAGAAAATAGTTTTGACAATGTAGCAGTTGAATTCGGAATATCCAAGTCAAATTTCACGCATATTAATCTATGTACAGCAAATGATCACTCATGAATCAAACGCAAATTAGTATATTACCACATCAATATCTAAGTGAAACTTACAAAGTCACTCATGAAACTTACACAAATCAGTCAAACTAACATCCAAGTCAAAATTCACACACTCACGAATCACACGCAAATTACGCTACCTAACGCCAAACAATACTAACATCTAGGTCAAAAATAACATCATAACAACATACAGTAAAAAAGTAGTAATAAAAAAACTCAACCAAAATGAACCTTTTCTCGATCATCAACACCTAATTTAAAAATCCGCTAGTAACATCAAAGCCTAATTCCTTGCTAAATTTTTCACATGTGAAGATAATTTAAAAATCCCTAGTAACATCAAAATTTAATTCCTATCTAAAATTTTCACATGTGAAGATACTTTTCAAATCCGCTACTAAGATCAAAACCTAATTTCTTGCTAAACTGTTCATTCACCTATAACAAGCAAGACCTAATACGCAAACTTATATTCCTAACTGATACTTTCATCTATACTTTCATCAGTGAAGATATTCTCAATAAACTTCTTCACATGTGAAGATAGTATTACTAAACTAAAATCATAAAAATTACATCTAATAATCATAAAAAGTTCCGCTACTAATGACTTATATTCAAATTAAACAAATATAATAACTTTAAACTAAAAATAATTATGAATTAGAAATTAAAATTTAATAAAGGAATAATAAAATTAAAAATTACTGTCAATCTCTGTGTAATCTGATCGAAAAACTTCATCTTCTTCATCAATCTCATATTATGACCTGATTGATATCATTAGAATCTCCTCCTTCTTTTGAAGTCGAATTCCGGCAACGATTCCCGTAAACAACGACGGTTATTATAATTCCGGCAACGATTCAGGTACTAATTCCGGTAATCAATGACCAGTGACGGTTATGGAAGTTGAAAAAAGGTTGAAGAAGTTGAACGATAGTTGAAGAGGTGTAGGGGTTAGATCTGGTGGTGAAGCGGTGGTTTGATCGGTGGTGTAACGATGGTTTGATGTAGTAGTGAAGCGGTGGTTTTGATCGGTGGGTAAGAGGTGGTTGTTGAAGGTAGGTTACTGTCTATGTGTTTTCACCTTTTGAGTTTGATTATGTGTGTGTTTTTTTCATTTACATATGAGTTTATGTGATTTAAAATGTCTAAAATACCCCTATTAGCAATTTTAGTTTAATTTCTTGATTAATCTTGATCATTAGATTAAAAAAAGAGATAGATGGAGGGTCAGGATCTCTTCTTTCCTTCTTATAATTTTTGACCTTCTCACTTGAACGCACCCATATTTTCACATGTGAAGATAATTTAAAAATCCCTAGTAACATCAAAATTTAATTCCTATCTAAAATTTTCACATGTGAAGATACTTTTCAAATCCGCTACTAAGATCAAAACCTAATTTCTTGCTAAACTGTTCATTCACCTATAACAAGCAAGACCTAATACGCAAACTTATATTCCTAACTGATACTTTCATCTATACTTTCATCAGTGAAGATATTCTCAATAAACTTCTTTACATGTGAAGATAGTATTACTAAACTAAAATCATAAAAATTACATCTAATAATCATAAAAAGTTCCGCTACTAATGACTTATATTCAAATTAAACAAATATAATAACTTTAAACTCAAAATAATTATGAATTAGAAATTAAAATTTAATAAAGGAATAATAAAATTAAAATTACTGTCAATCTCTGTGTAATCTGATCGGAAAACTTCATCTTTTTCATCAATCTCGTATTATGACCTGATATCATTAGAATCTTCTCCTCCTTCAGTCATTGAAGTCGAATTCCGGCAACGATTCCGGTAAACAACGACGGTTATTATAATTCCGGCAACGATTCAGGTACTAATTCCGGTAATCAATGACCAGTGACGGTTATGGAAGTTGAACAAAAGTCGAAGAAGTTGAACGACAGTTGAAGAGGTGTAGGGGTTAGATCTGGTGGTGAAGCGGTGGTTTGATCGGTGGTGTAACGATGGTTTGATGTAGTGATGAAGCGGTGGTTTTGATCGGTGGTTAAGAGGTGGTTGTTGAAGGTAGGTTACGTCTCTGTGTTTTCACCTTTTGAGTTTGATTATGTGTGTGTTTTTTTCATTTACATACTATGAGTTTACGTGATTTGAAATGTCTAAAATACCCCTATTAGCAATTTAGTTTAATTTCTTGATTAATCTTGTCCATTAGATTAAAAAAAGAAGGGATAGATGGAGGGTCAGGATCTCTTCTTTCCTTCTTACAATTTTTGGCCTTCTCACTTGACAACCCCTGTTTTTATTATTTATAATATATATATAATATATATATATTATATATAATATATATATATATATTATATATTACTTATATATATATATTACCCAACTCTCTTCCACTCTCTCTATCTCTATATATATATATAGAGTAAAGGAATCCTAGAGATGTAAATTAAATAAGAAAAAAGTGGTGAGAATTGACTTAAACCACACATTTGAGATTCAACGACTTGCATTAGATGTATTTTTATTCATTTAGATGCATTTGTAGAGTTTCGAACTTTAATTTGATGTGTAGATGGTGCAAATTGATTTTCTTATTTCGACATGCTGGGGGAACAAAAAAAGAAGAGAAATCATGAAAGGGCATCTATATAAGTATATGCATCTAAATAAAAAGCTAAAAAACATAATTATGATGCTTTATAGATCTAAGATTTAGAGTTGCATCTAAATTTTAGTCGATGCATCTCTCGGTTATGCGATTATATTGACTTCTTATTCTTCTTATTTTAAGAAAACTTTCTCATATGATCCATAAACTCTCTCTATATTTTTATAATTATTATTGATCCGGTTACCATTGAAGAGGTTTTTATTTGTAAGTAGATGAGAAATATTAGTTTGAGCAAATTGTTACATATTTTTTTATTTGATTCACAAGTATCTTATTTAATTGTGTATCAAATTTATTAATCACAAATTTGTTTAAAAATCAATGCTAAAATTGAGTATATGGAATGATTCCTTTAAATTTGTATTGAAGATTTCAGTATTGTCTTATATCGCAAAACGAGAGATTTTTTAACTTTGATTACGAATTTTTTTTAAAACATTTTGGATTATATTCTCATTAGAATGAGTTTTACGCTTGATAATAGTTGAATCTAATGTTTAAGAATCTATCATTTTTGAAAAACCTTCTCAATATTATCAAAATAAAAATTTCAATCGATTGGATTATTATTATATATATATTCTATATTTTATATAATTATTATATTTATATATATATTTTTATTATTTTATTATATGTATATATATTTTATACCAACCATATATATACACATATATTTATACTAAATTATTTATATATACTCATAATATATATAACCCCATATTTATATTTACACACACTCACACACATATATATATATAATATTATTATATATATATATTTATATATTTATTTTATAATAGTTATATATATATATATATTTATATATATAAATTAATTGCTTTTGTGTGTTGTGTATTTTGGGTTTTTAATTGTTTAATCTTATATACGTGTGTTTGGTGAAGATGGAGAGCTCAGCTTACTCGAGAGTACATGTCACTTGATACACACATTTTCTTGACAATAATGTTAGCGGCGGAATTCTTGAACCTTGGAGGACAAAGCTCTATATGTAAGTTTTGTTTTAAAACACGCACTTTAATGATTTTGTCGGGAAAATTTATGTCAAAATGTTTAACCCAACATAATATATTAAAAACTATCTTGTGTTTTTGTGATACATTGGATGAGATGTTTGAGGCTACCAGGGTCTAGTTTCAACACCTCAGGGTGGTGCCCTACACCGAGGTTGAGTTAATGCATTGTTCGCGGGGGAAAGCAGCGGGGGCATCTTTTCCCGGTGTTGGTAGGGATTTTGCCGGGACATGGCACGGTCATTATGGCCCCCGCCTCCCTGCATCGCACTCCTCCGGATGTCAGCTTTAGCTACAAAAACGAGCGGAACCGGCTATCAAAACAGGTTCGAAGATGTTCATGAAGTTATTTTGGAGTGACGATAGTTTTCCAGATGCTTTACAGCAGCTGGAGTCACTGATGAGTACGGTTGGTGGCAGCGGGAGTGGCGGGTGAGGGGATGTGAGCCGGGTGTTGATAGGGACGGCGACGAGGTATGAGGTGGATGCGTTAGAAGTATGTTGGGTTGTATATGTGATGTTTTTCATGATGTATTTTTTAGCGAACCCTTATGTGTATATTGTTTCCCCGTACGTTTAAAACAATGTTATATAGGTGAATTTTGACTAGTATCTTTGCGGATAATGCAAGTTTTGTGACTTCGTCACAGTTTTGTAGACTATATCTGTGTTTATTCGAATTTTGGGACGTATTTAGCTTTTTATATCAATGCGTTGATCGTATTGTTGTTTTGGCACCAAGTTTGTATTTATTTGGTAGTTTCTTTATTGGTTTATAAGGTTTGAGTATTGGTAGAATTTTTTTTCGGAATAATTTCCCAATAAAAAATATGGTAAATAGCCTGTTGTGCAGGCAAGTTCCAAAAAATAAAATTGCAGGAACTATCACGGGCGACTGGAGTCGGGGATAAGTAAAACAAAAAAATTATTGCAGGCCTATCCCGGGCGACATGTCGACGGGGAAAATAAAACAAAAAAATATTGCAGGACTCTAAACGACAAAATTGTTTCTAACGTTGAAAAGTCAAATTATTTGAAACACTTTCTCGGGCGACATGTCGCCCGAGATTCTCTCTAATTAATTAATTAATCAAACATCAATATTAATTAGTCATTTTATAAAATAATTATCCCGGGCGACACGTCACCCGGGAAAACCCTCCACCGTGGCACTTAATTGTTTGACTGAAACAATGTGGCCCCGACGATGTCGCCCGGGTAAGTCGCCCGAGAACGTATCCCCGCTGAGCTTTTCCGTTCGACTTATTCCGGGCGACATGTCGCCCGGGATTCCACGGATTTATCGCTGGGGAAATGGTAAATGTTGTAGTGACTATTATCATTTTTCATATTAGTATAAAGATAAATGTATGACAAGAGTCAACTTGAAAGGGTAGTTGTATATTAACAAGCAAAAGAACCCGCGCGTTGCGGCGGGGCTAATTTTTTCCCGAATAATTTTTTTTTACGTTTCGGGGTTTTTTTTTTGGCGATGCGTTATGGCGGGGCTAATTTTTAATATTTTCTTTTTTTGTATGATTCGGGGAAAAAAATTGCGTTGGGACAAGCTAATTTTTTCCCAAATATTTTCTTTTTTTGGGAATGTTTTGTAAATTTTCTACGGGAATTTGTGTTAGAAAATCGTAAATAGTTAAAAGGCGAGGGTCCATTTTGTATTTTTTTTTTACTTTGGGCCAATTTTTTTGGCTAATTTTTTCCCGGATATTTCCTTTTTTTGTACGATTCGGGAAAAAAAATTTTGCGTTGGGACGGGTTAATTTTTTCCCGAATATTTTTTTTTGGGACGGTTCGATATCTTTTTTTTGGGCCGATGAATGTAAAAAAGTTGTGAACTGTAAAAACTTGACGTGTTTTTTTTGTTAATTTTTTATGGGATTTTTTGTGTAAGAAAATCGTAAATAGTTAAAAGTTGCGGGATCGTTTTGTATTTTTTTTACTTTATGCCAGATTTCAGGCTAATTTTGGGCTAGTTTTTTTTTTTTTACTTTGGGCCAGATTTTATGCGAATTTTAGGCTAGTTTGTCGACAAATATGTATATTTTTAGTAATAAAATTTTTTATATGGCTTATGTGTTGGGCCTCATGTTTAAAGTGTTGTTTTTTTTTGCTATATGGGTTTTTTTTTAATATAATGGGTTGTACGTTTGTGACTATATCGATTATTTTAAAGTTATTTCGCCGGCGTCTTCACCGGCGACTCCTCTAGCGGGATTAAACGCCTCAATCAAATTTTTTTCTTTTTTCGCCCTAAATCTAATCGTTCCTCAATTCTTTGTCGAAGCCCATTCGCTGTATAAAGATATGTAATTGTATGATCTTCTCTATTAGATTGGATTGTCGCTTACATTTTTTTATCGTTCGACAGACCTTCGAAAGAAAGCGATTAGTTTTTAAAGGTCTTAAATTGCCTGAATTTGGGTCTTCTTCAAATCTGTTCTTCTTTCTCTTAATATTTCAATTGGGTAGCTGGAGGTGGGGGGTGCCCCCTTCAACCCAAGGTTTTGTATCATGGAATTGATGATTGGCAAGAGGTATCAAGGAATAAACATTACAGATAGGACTAAGAGATCACCTTGGTCCGAAATCAAGCGTCTAAATCGATTTACGTCACTAACTTTCCAGAAAGCTTTGGATCCAGTGACTTGTGGAAACTATGCGAGTCATACGGTAAGGTTGTTGACGTTTACATTCCCAACCGTAAATCAAAAGCCGGTAAAAGATTTGCCTTCGTTCGTTTCATTAAGGTGGATGATGTTGATCGTTTGGTTGGTAACTTATGTACTTTATGGGTGGGGCGATTTCACCTACATGCTAATGTTGTTCGTTTTGAACGGCCGACCCTCAACCCTAAGCCCCCGGTTTTCCCTAAATCTTTGGCTGGTTCTCAAACCAAATTTTCATCTATTCCAGGATCGTTTATTAATGCCGTTAAAGGGCTCCAATTGGATGTTCAGGTTGACGGTACAGATATTCAAGCGTTAATGCTTGATGACTCATGCGTGTTTGTTCAGGATTTGTCCCGACATGTTATGGGTAAGGTTAAAGATGTAAGTTCCATCTCTAATATGCATATTATTCTTCTCAAGGAAGGGTTTCCAGGAGTAAAATTGTCATACCTTGGAGGTTTGTGGCTATTGATAGAACTTGATAATGGGTTTGTGAGGGATAAATTCTTATCGCATACGGGAGTTAAGTCCTGGTTCTGTAATATTCAACTCGCATCTCATGACTTTGATGTGATGAAGCGGATCGACTTGGGTGATATGGAAGGCTCCCGTTTGAAGATGGTGGTCAAGCAATACTTTTGTTAGGATTGGTAAGAAATGGGGGGATATTGTTGACATTGAGGAAAATTTGGTTAACTCCTTTGCTTGTAAACGTGTATGCATTTCGCTTGGTATATATGGTGCGTGCTAAAGAGCTTTTCGCTTGGTCTCCGAGTTTTCTTAGTCCTAAAGACACGAAGTATACCTCAGATGACGAATCTATACATAATAACGGTAACACCTCGGAGGGGCAACATAATATAGGAGATGATTTTAACCTGGATAGTGAGGTTGAAGAGGTCGCAGACACTATTTTTGAGGACAAGCCTGAATCACTAGTCAACAATGAATGTCATAGTAGAGATAAGGAGGGCGACATATTATCTCCGGATCCTTTTGAGTTATATGATTTGCTAAACAAACATCCTAATAAGTCTGAGAAGGAGTTGGATCCGTCATTATCCCATCCGCCTGGGTTTACTCTAGAAGCGTCTCGTAAGGAGGATATTAACATAGAAGATGCACCAATTGTTGAGAATGATAAGGAGGGATCATCTACAGCGCAGTCAAAACCTGAGGATTGTTATGTTAACGAGGTTATTAATGATAATTCTACTTCTAGTCGTCCAGAAGCTCACAAAGGGGGATCGATTCTAGGTCTCTTGGATGATTTGATTCAGATCGGCCAATCTATGGGTTATGAAATGGAAGGGTGCATCAAAGACATTGGTAATATTATCGAGGCTCAAGGAGACGTTACGATGTTTAAATGAATATGCTCTCTCTAAATATTCAAGGTCTTGGCCACAAGACGAAAAAAAGATGGGAGAGGAGAGTTAATGTTACCACATAAGGTTAATTTTAATTGCTTTACAAGAGACGAAGTTAGATATCACAAATTCTCATATGATGTTAAGTACATTGGGGTAATTCTAACTTTCAATTTGGTTTTTTCTAGTCAATCTGATTGGTTATTCGGGAGTATCCGATGAATATTGGAATCTAATATCTTCAAGAAAACTAACGTCACTATCTCTGATAATTTTATAGCTCTATATGGTAATTGGTGTTCGAATAATCTCAAGGTTCTCATTGTGGTGATATATACTCCTCAATCTATTGTTCGTAAGCGTGTCTTGTGGGAGTACATTACCTTATTGATTTCTCGATGGGATGGTGAGACGATCGTTATAGGCGATTTTAATGAGGTGAGATCTATTGATGAAAGGTTCGGCTCGGTTTTTAATGGTTCCAGCGCGCGTCATTTTAACCGTTTTATTGAGACGTCGGGCCTTACAGATGTTAACTTGGAAGGATATGCCTTTACGTGGTCTCACCCTTCGAGAAGTAAAATGAGCAAACTGGACCGATTTTTGATATCGGATGGCAACTTGTCTTCTTTCCCTTCCATGTCTGCTTTGTGTCTTGATAGACACCTATCCGATCATCGTCCTATCCTTCTTAGGGAAGTTTTTTCTGACTTTGGGCCAATTCCGTTCCGTGTCTTTCATTCGTGGTTAAAAGTGAAGGTTTTGAGCTAAGGTGGAAACAACATAGGAATTCGTTTTCTTTCCTCGGATAGAAACCATTTTGATTCACGATTCAAGAATAAACTCTAAGGTTAAAGGTTATTAATTCCGTAAGGTGGAGTTAAAGATATGAATTTGTAGAGATTTCTGGTTCTATCGAGTCCTGCTATGTGAAACTGCCCAAATCATATTAATATTTACACTGGAAACTGTTTCTGATAGACATCTTGTTAAACAGAATGGAGCATATCTCGGATATTAATGACTTTAAACACTTTGAAGCTTACTGATTTGGATTCAGAAGAGCGAAACTTAAGGGGGCTACGAGGTGGAACGAAAACCAAAATTCCTTCCATGGTATTAATCAACAAAAAAATGGTACTCAATTGTTATTCGGGTGTTATAAATGACGTCCGATGGCATACTGATCCGGAGATGGTTAGAAGATGCTTTCATGAGGCACTTTGTGCCTAATCGAATTCAAACAACCTGGTAGTGCTCGGCTTAAGATTAATGTTGACTTTCCTAACCGGCTCTATATTGATCAGACTGAGTACCTGGACCGTTGTATCTCCATTGATGAAATTCATTGCGCCGTTTGGGATTGTGGTGCTAACAAAAGTCCGGGGTCTGACGGATATACTTTTGATTTTTTAGGAGCATATTAGTAGTGTTCATAGGACCAGATTTTCGTTCGGATCTCGAAGTGGTTTTTTCGAATCACAGGTTCTTTTCCGATAGGTTCCAATGCCTCCTTTATTGCTTTGATCCCTAAAGTCGCGGATGCAAATTTTGTGGCTGATTTTAGACCTATCAGTTTGATTGGGAGTGTTTATAAAGTCGTTACAAAGATCCTAGCTAATCGCCTGGCTACGGTTATTTCGGATCTAGTATCGGACACTCAAACTGCGTTTGTTGCTTATAGGCAAATCTTAGATGGGCCTTTCATTCTTAATGAGCTGTTTTCATGGTGCAAAAGGAAAAAGAAACAAGCTATGATTTTTAAAGTTGATTTTGAAAAGGCATACGATTACGTTAGATGGGCTTACTTGATGGACGTTCTTCATGCCTTTGGGTTTGGTCCAAATTGGTGTAAATGGATCAGCGGTACTCTTAGCTCTTCTATGGCTTCGGTGTTGGTGAAAGTAACCCTGTCCTCCGGAAATCCCTTTGTTCTGTGGGTTAAAACAAGGTGATCCGTTGGCGCCTTTTTTATTTATCCTTATTATGGAGTCTCTTCACATTTCATTTTCTGGGGCTATTAATAACGGCATCTTTAAAGGTATTCAGATTAGTGAATCGACGGTCCTTTCACATCTTTTCTACGCTGATGATGCCATCTTTATGGGGGAATGGTCCGAGCCTAATATGGGTAATATCATCAAGATTCTTAGATGTTTTTTCCTAGCGTCGGGGTTAAAGATTAACATTCATAAGAGTCAAATTATGGGTGTTGGTGTGCATCGGAATTTAGTTAGTCAAGCTGCTACGATTATAGGGTGTTCGGTCATGCATGCTCCGTTTCGTTATCTAGGCGTGATGGTGGGAGATTGTATGACCCGTCTTTCTGCTTGGTCTGATTCTCTTCAAAAGCTTCATCAACGGTTGTCCAAGTGGAAAGCTAAAACCTTGTCTATCGGTGGCAGGTTAACTCTTTTGAAGTCCGTTCTTGGAGCCTCTCCTATTTATAATTTATCCATCTTTAAAGCTCCGGTTGGAATTTTGAAGGATATGGAAAGGATTCGTAGTAATTTTTTTAAAGGGGCAGATTTGTCGGATAGAAAGATTTCTTGGGTGGCTTGGGACAAGGCTTTAGCTTCTAAGAAAAGTGGTGGCCTCGGGATATCTAGCTACTTTGCTCTAAACCGGGCTTTACTTTTGAAATGGGTGTGGCGCTTCATATCACAAGATGGATCTTTATGGTTTCGTGTTATTCAATCTCTGTATGGTAGTAATCTTGACTTGCATTCGGTCTTCTATTCTTCGTGAAGTGAATGTGTTGAATTCTAAAGGATTCAATTTTGTGTCGCATTGCAAGATTCGTATTGGCGATGGCTGTTGCACTCGATTTTGGTATGATTCTTGGACTTCCGAGCAGCCCTTGTGCATTATGTTTCCCCGTATTTTCGCCCTAGAGTCCACTAAAGACTCCACGGTGGAGTGTAAGTTTGGCCTTCCTTCTGTTGATGTTTCTTTTCGTAGGCCGGTTCGTGATGGTGTTGAACGTAAACAATGGAATGATCTATGTGAGATTCTTGACCACGTTATTCTATCTTCCTCCAAGGACAGATGGTATTGTGACCTTTCAGGAGACGGAGAATTTCGAGTAAAGGAGGTTCGTTCTTGCCTTGATAATATTTTGCTTCCCTCTTCTGATGTTCCTACTAGATGGGTGAGCCTTATTCCGATCAAGATTAACATTTTTGCTTGGCGGGCTCGTCTTGACCGCCTTCCAACTCGAAGTAATCTGGCGTGCCGAGGAATTGTTATGGATTCTGTTCTTTGTCCCATTTGTGGTTCAGATACCGAAACTATCTCCCATATTCTATTCAGGTGCAACTTAGGGTTCACAAGAAAAAATCTTTCGTAAGATCTGCCGATGGTGGGAGGTTGATTGGCTGGATGTTTCATCTTTTGATGATTGGCTTGAGTGGTTCTCGGCTATTAGGCTCTCCTCCAAGGTTAAGCTGTTGATAGAAGGAGTTTGCATGGTTGCTTGGTGGCATATCTGGCGTATAGAAAAAAGCTTTCTCTTCCTTTGGGCCACATTTTATGCGAATTTTAGGCTAGTTTGTCGACAAATATGTATATTTTTAGTAATAATTTTTTTTATATGGCTTATGTGTTGGGCCTCATGTTTAAAGTGTTATTTTTTTTTGCTATATGGGTTTTTTTTTAATATAATGGGTTGTACGTTTGTGACTATATCGATTATTTTAAAGTTATTAGGTATCGAAGATGTTTCCGCGGGTATTTTTTTTATCTGAATAAATCGGAACTTTTGTAATATTTTTTTTCCTCCTACTTTGTGCATACAAATTTTAAAAAAAATAACAAAAACAAAATAATTAAAAAAAAAAACCAAAATCGGGCTGGCCCAAAATGAGAGCCCATTACTGTAGCAAGTTAGGCCCGAAGTCAAAACGACTTCGTTTTTGTCCGTAAATGTGTATATTTATAATTGATGTATATTCTTGAAAAAAATATTAAAGATTTCAAGTGTTTTTCAAAATTTATTTTTAAAAAATAGAAATTCAAAGAAAAAAAAGGATGATGAAGACAAGGGCACATCCGTCATTTAAATTTGGTCAGGGACTAAGAGTGTAACGAAAGTTTCTCAACAGGGAGCCCGCATGCACTTTCGCAAAAGTAGGGACTAAACGTGCAATCTGAGCAAACCACGGGGAGCATATCTGCAATTCCCTCTATAAATAATAACTTAATTCAGTCAAAAAAGTCAATATATTATCCCCAGCGACATGTCGCCGGGGAATACTTTGGTCACGTCACCACATCAAACCAATAACTACTTAATACACTTAAACAAAGTCAATAAATTATCCCCGACGACATGTCGTCGGGGATTATATAGGCCACGTCACCTCCAAAATAATTAACACTAATCTCTTGGCTTAAACACAGTCGGTATGTGGAAAACTTATCCCCGACGACATGTCACCGGGGAAAAGTGAGCAGGAAACGTTGACGCCAAGATTTTCGTTGAACTATTTGGTCAAATTTGAACGAACGTATCCCCGACGACATGTCGCCGTGGAAAATGTATTAAAACTTTGACTAAAAAGTCTTGTAGAATTAGTGCCACGTGGGACGACATTTTATCGTTTAGTGATGTTTTCCCGACGACTTATGTTATCGGGGATAAACTCGTCGTCCGTTCTCCTTTTTCTTGTAGTGACATTAAATAAAAAGGAGTAGTTGATAAATATGATCGATTGAGTGGCATATATGACTATATTAATTTACTAGTTTTAATGCCCGTGCAAGCACGGGGCTTAGACATTATGTTTTTTTAAACTACATATATATTTTTTTTCTGTTTTATAAGTTATGTTATAGAGTATTATCGAAATATATGAAGATAATAGATTCATTAAATCTTTTATATATTACGTAGTATATGAATTTGAGGATGATTACTAATTTTTTTTTCTTTTGATTTACCTGTTTTTTGACTCGACATTGTGAGCCAACTAATCCCAGCGAAACAACCATTTTAGGTAGCCCGGAGTCGGGTCAAGTGAACCTTCGATGTGCTTCGGTTGTACAACATGATTTCAGGCCGACAATGAAAAATCTACCAAAAACTCTTCGGGTAGATTTGAGATGTGATTAGATAATGTTAAATCTTTGTTTGGAAGTAAAAAATTGTTTACGTTTGTTGTATTTTAAAATATAAAGTCTAGAGGTTTAAAGTTTAAGGGGTTATTTGTTTATTTTTTAAAGTTATAATAAAACTTGTAAATTTATAAATTTACACTTTTAACTCCATATAATTTATTTAAAATTAAACTATTAAAGTTTTATTAATTATCTCCCCTTTTTTTAAGTTTTTGTTTTCACAAATTTGACACATATATTTTTATGTGTTTTTTTTCTCAATCAAATTTCTCCACCAATTTTTTTCAATTTTGATCAAATTGATTTAATTTTGACTTTTTATTGACCAATCATATCGCACGATTTTACCTATGTGGCAAAATCAAGCATTCTGATTGGTCCAATTTATTTTCACATAAGATTTAATCTGATAGAAAACTTTGAAATGAATTATCTATTTCACATTCATGATAACTTTACATTTATGCAAAAAACCATATTTTTTAAGCTAACTTTTTTCAAATATACGCTGGTTCAATATATAAGAAGAAGTTTATACCTAATGTCGTTCTTGATTAACGCAGTTCCTCAACACGAGTGGGAACAAACATTCATGTGGAATCGTAGATAGATTGTTTTGGACTGTCAGTAGATCATTGCACAATTGCGAGATACCGTAGCAGATAACAATATTCATAGGATTTGTGAGATTATCAAGCCATGTATCATTTGAATAGTTGGAATATGCAAATAAGGGTTAGTGACTTAGTTAGTTAACAATTCATCAATTACACTTCCTAAGCGTTTCTTTTTAGTATCATTAAACTTTGACTTGTTAATACGTCTCAATCTTCTGAATCTGTGATTGTGTATTCAACTCTGGTAGGGATTTGCAATTAAGTTTAAACATTGAATATTTATACGACCATGAAATTATTAATTATGGAATTACTATTAAATAAGTATTAAAATAGTTTTAATTATCTACTACATATGTTTTATTTAGGTACAAGATTAGGATTCCCTTATTCTACAAAAATAAGATTATTATATATAGATGATCAGGGTTGTAATATCGAATATTTTAATGATTTAGTGATTTGATATCATTATTGAGAGAGAGATCGACCTCTCGAAAGTTGATCATCTATCTTTATTTATCGTTATTGTTCTTTGTATCTCTTAATCGAATTTGGTTCGTATGAGAGCTGTTTCGATTCTAGGGTTAAAAAACACTTTTCGTCAAAGTTAATGTTCTTCCATTTGTGTATGAAATTCCTTGTTAGTCATGGCTAATCTGATTTCAATAACACATAAGTTTGGTTGAACATTAATCTGATGATGAACAAAAATGTTCAACCAAACTTATGTGTTATTGAAATCAGATTAGCCATGACTAACAAGGAATTTCATACACAAATGGAAGAACATTAATGACGTCAAGAACAAATTCGAGGCTATGAGAGCTGACTCAACCCGTACACATGAAGAGCTTATAGATTTATTGAAGAAGTTCTCGATTTCAATTGGTTGCGTTAAGGAGGTTAAAAAATGGGAGAAGTGGCGTGATCTTAAAAGAGCTCAGGAAGCATCCGAAGATATAATATCAAATCCTACATCACAAATCTATCACTAAAGATTTTGATGATGGATCAAGACTAGAAGAACACCTAGTGGTTCCATGTTCGAATGAGGAAATTGTAAAGTATTTGACACAACCGGCTACAACTGAAATAAGTGGAGAAGATGGTAGTAATTTGGAGGAGTTTCTTGATGTTTTAACTGTCGAGGAAGCTGGTATTCCGGGACCAATCATGGTAATAGAAGATGAGCCTCTTATGGTGCTAGGATCAGATAACATTATTAATGAAGACTTCCTTAATGATTTCGATGGACAACATTCGGCAGATGAAAGTAAGCCATATCATAACACATTAAGATGGCAAATTATGAGGTTAAAGTGGGGGTACATGATCTCTATTGGGCAGATTTGACGAATGTTTGGTTGAAACAAGAACGGGTTTGTCCGCAAAGAAGAACATGGGATCTCGGTATCACGTGCCTCAAGATTTTAAATGAACCCCTTGAGGACAAGGTGTTTTTGCGGGGTGGAGTAATGATACGATCTTGGAATTATTAATTATGGAATTACTATTAAATAAGTATTGAAATAGTTTTAATTATTTACTAGATATGTTTTATTTAGGTAAAGATTAGGATCTGATTCGTTATACAAGAATAGGATTATTATATATCAATGATTAGGTGTTGGGCCAATTCAGAGCCCAGTGATCAATGCCTAGATTTAAACAGAAATTAGGCAAAGTAATGAAAGACCCGCTGATAGACATCAGCGGGTATTGAAGGACTCACTGAGTGCAAAGCCTCAGCGAGCAACCTCAGACGTATTCAAGTCAAAGACATCGTCAAGGAAGTAGATCACTTGAAGGCATACTCGTCAGCTAGGATGGATATCAGCTGGTATGTCAAAGGAATACGTTGAGGTTCTACGGAGAGTCAAAGGTGGCAATAATCTGACTATCCTATTACCCTTTGAAGAAGAACAAGCTGAGCTTAAGCTGGTCTCTGAAGTTTAGGCGGGAAACTCAATAACTCATAAAGGCGGGACAAAAGCTTATTTGAGTTAAAGCATGTACCAAGTACGAAGTTGGTAAAAGTAGTGAACAGTTGGCAGAACTGTTCACTAAAGTATGGGCGGGTAGTTTCCAAGATTAGACGTGCATTTAATACCTCGTACGTCCTCCACTAGATACTTGACACGTTGCAATTACCCCCACTAAGGACGCAACCTCGTATTGGTATAAATAGAGAATGTTGTAAGCAGTAAATGCTATCTCTTTTATTGTTGTTGTTATTATAGTCATTTACTCCTTTGTCGAACTTAACTGTCAGTCAGTTGTCTCAATCAGCGGGTCCGAATAAGTTTGCTCGTAAACTTGTTTAATTATCAAGTTTACTTGTTCAAAGGGTAATCTTACATTGTCATTCAACTTGTGCGATCCATAGCACATTGTAATACTTTGATTCTTATCAATAAAGCATTACACGATTGAAAAGTTATTACTTGTGTTGTTTACATTAGATAAGTGTTATATTCTTATCAATAAAGCGTGGTCGTAGCCGCGGTTGCTAGACTAAATGTTACTTATATCAAGTTTACAAGTAACATAAATGCTCAACGCATATGTATAATATCTCAGTTGTTACGTTTTTCTTCTTTTGAAACTGTCAGCTATGTATCCAATAACTATTGCTATTATTTACACATATTATCACGAATGGCAATTTTTGTCAAATGGACTTTTTAATTTGATAAAGATATTTTACATATATTTTTAAATTGATAACAAGATATTACCAATATTTTTTAAACTTGATAAGATGTTATCTGTATTCTTTTTAAATTGGTAACAAGATATTACCAATATTTTTTAATTTGATAAAAAGATTTTATCCATATCTTTTTAATTGGTACAAATATATACCAATAATTTTTTAATATTGATATTAAAAAGATTTTATCAATATCTTTTTCCTTATTTGCATTACTCAGCCACGGAAGTACGTCTTCCGTCGGCCGTACGTCGAATGCCATATTCGCATTACCCGGCCACGGAAGTACGTCTTCCGTCGGCAGTAAGTTGAATGCCATATTCGCATACCGGCCACCAGAAGTTAAGTCTTTCCGTCGCCGTAAGTCAATGCCCATAATTCGAAAGCCGTAATTTGAAGATAGATACTGCGGCGTAATGGGTGGAAGTGTGAACGTCTCCGCACGGTAAGAGTAAGTCCTTTTAGTCCCCTAGTAACCGCCGGCTACGACAGCTACTAGACTGGGGACATGTTGCAGTATAGTCTTGAATGGGCAGACCCAATTGTGCCGAAATCCCGCAAAAAGGGTAGGCCACATCCTACGTAACCCTAATCCATACACTATATATACAAGGGTATGATCATCCTACCTACAGAGACCTACACAGGTTATTCTCTACCACCTATTTACTATATACTTATACTATTCTAACTTGACCGTCGGAGGGTGGATCCCAGGCTCCGGCCTCGGGTCCCCTTCTAACCGGTTCTTCTTTGTTGGCAGCACTATTCAAGGCCCGGGAAGACGACGAACGGCACCAGGAGAGTTGTCAGGACCGGCCCGACCAAATTATGCATCAACATGTTTAGTGATTTGATATCATTATTGAGAGAGAGATCGATCTCTTGAAAGTTGATCACCTATCTTTATTTATCGTAATTGTTCTTTGTATCTCTTAATCAAATCTAATTCGTATCAATTTTAGATACTCTAAATTGTTTCTTCAATGCAAATTAATTTGATTCTTCAAACTAGGGTTTTCATGGATCTTATCCAATCAATTTTTTTATACTTGTGTTCACGAACGATCCCACTTGAGAGCCAGGTGTGGCACGGGCCACAACCGATTTTGAGTCATGAAGTGTATTTTGTTTTAGGAAGTCTCGATATTTAATGCGTGCAACACCTAGAAATATTTTTTGGTACTTTGTATCTTTACGGTGCAACTTGAGTTTAGCTAAAAAAATCTTTATGGTGCACATTTCAGTACTTATAATGAAAAAAATTATGCAAAACCCTTCTAAAAAATATTGTGCAATACCCATCTCAAAATTATGGGTTCGTCCCTACTTGTATTGTGTTGAGTTCGATCTCTATTGATCTAGTTATTTTCCGAATAGGACATGATTATATAGTGGAGTCTGTTTGGGGATGAAAACTCGTGGAGAAGTTCAAATCCGTTCCCATGATCTTGAACAACTCCGTCCAAAAGCGCCCTGTGAATCTCGGATCTCGATCACTAACGATCACTTGTGGCACTCCCCAATACTTTACCACATTTCTAAAGAAAAGCTTGGCCGTATCGTCCGCCGTAACATCGGGTGGTGCGGCTATGAAAGTCCCATACTTCGAGAATCGATCCACCACCACTATAATACTTCCACTCCCTTCTGACTTCGGCAAGCATGTGATAAAGTCCATGGAAACACTCTCCCATGGTCCCTTGGGCGTCGGTAAAGGCTCTAGCAATCCTCCCGACTTCTTTTGCTCTATCTTGTCTTGTTGGCAAATAAGGCACGTCCGCACGAATGTCTCAACATCGTCTTCCATCCTTGGCCAATAATACGTGCCCTCGACCAATGCCAACGTCCTCTTAATCCCCGGATGACCAGCCCACTTTGAATCATGACACTCCTTCAAGATTACTCGCCTAAGGTCGCCCCACTTAGGCACGTAAAGCCGATCTCCTTTGGTGAATAACATGTCTCCCTTGAGCCAAAATCTCCGAGTCCTCCCGTCTTTCGCCAAAGCTATGATCTTCTTGGCCAAAGGATCATGTTCCAACCCTTCCTTTATTCGGTCTTGGAGGAAGAATTGGGCTTGTGTAATGGCCGCAAACTCCGCCTTGCGACTCAACGCGTCGGCTACCACATTAGCCTTTCCCGGCTTGTATTCCAATTGGTAGTCGAACTCGGCTAGGAAGTCTTGCCAACGAGCTTGCTTGGGACTTAACTTCTTTTGGGTTTGAAAATAACTCGTGGCAATATTATCTGTCTTGATCACGAATCTCGAACCCAACAAATAATGCCTCCAAATTCTCAAGCAATGGACAATCGCTGTCATCTCTTTCTCTTGCACCGTGTACTTCCTTTCCGTCTCGTTTAACTTCCGGCTCTCGAATGCGATCGGGTGTCCATCTTGCATTAGAACTCCTCCAATAGCAAAGTCTGATGCATCCGTGTGTAACTCAAAAGGCATGGTCACATCCGGTAGTCTCAACACCGGCTCTTCCATGACCGCCTTCTTCAAACTCTCGAATGCCGCTTGACACTCTTCGTCCCATATCCAAGCTTTGTTCTTCTTCAATAGGTCCGTCAAAGGGGATGCTATAGCCGAGTATCCCATGATAAACCTGCGGTAATAGTTCACCAAGCCAAGAAAAGATCTCAATTCCGTAACTTTGGTTGGTGGCTCCCACTCTTTGATAGCCTTTATCTTCGCACCGTCCATCATCAATCTTCCGTCCTTGATTTTGTGTCCCAAGAACTCGACTTCATCTTGGGCGAAAGAGCATTTCTCCAACTTTACATAAAGTTCGTTGTCTCGTAACACCTGGAACACCTGTTTCAAGTGCAAGACATGCTCCTCCAAAGTATGACTATAAACAACAATATCGTCCAAGTATACCACCACAAATTTGTCAAGGAACGGGTGAAACAACTTATTCATGAGGGTGAAAAATGTCGCGGGAACATTGGTCAAGCCGAATGGCATGACTAAAAACTCGTAAGAGCCATACCTCGTGACACACGTCGTCTTGGCTTCGTCTCCCTCTGCTATCCGTACTTGGTAGTACCCTGATCTCAAATCCTACTTGGTAAAGTATCTCGCCTTTCCAAG
This sequence comes from Tanacetum coccineum, assembly GCA_026074375.1. NCBI lineage: Eukaryota > Viridiplantae > Streptophyta > Magnoliopsida > Asterales > Asteraceae > Tanacetum > Tanacetum coccineum. The sequence continues at coordinate 62,317 of BQNB010006584.1, read as the reverse complement.
TTGATCAAACGAATCCGCAATGAGAGGAATGGGGTACTTGTTCTTGATTGTTACCTTGTTATGTGCCCGATAGTCTATACACATCCGCAAGGACCCGTCCTTCTTCTTTTGAAATAGCACCGGTCCACCATATGGGGATTTCGACGGTCGAATATAGCCCGCATCCATTAGCTCTTTGAGTTGTTTGTGCAACTCTTCCAGCTCGGGTGGTGACATTCGGTAAGGGGCTTTGGCGGGCGGCTTAGAACCCGTCTCTAACTCAATGGTATGATCCACCTCTCTCATAGGTTGTAGCTTCTTGGGCAATTCCTTGGGCATCACATCCTTGAACTCATCAAGTACCCATTCGATCACCTTCGGTACCTCAATCTTGCTTAAACCCTCATCCGTCTCTAGCCTTGTTACCGCCAAATAGCAAGGCTCATTCTTGTTTAATCCTTTCTTGAACTGCAAGGCCGAAAGGTTCTTCGCTCTACTCTTTGCATCCCGATCCGTGCTCACCATGAAAGTCTTTCCACCATCTAGGATACATAAGGAATTAGCAAACGGCATAGGGAAAGCTCGTACCCTATCGAGAAATTCCAACCCAAGAACCACTTTGAAGTCATCCATTGGGACCACCGACAAATCAATCGTCCCCTCCCATTCTCTAATATTCGCTCGAACGTCCTTAGCCACTCCTTGAATTGGCTTGGCCAAAGAATTTACCGCCTTAATGGTTCCACTTCCTTTCGTAGCGGTAATCCCTAGTCACTTGGCTTCATCGACCGCCACAAAGTTATGAGTCGCACCGGAATCAACAAGATCACGAACCTTAACACCGTTAATGGTTGCTTCCACATATTGTAGGCCTTTCCCTACAACCTTCGGCACCTCTGTTTTTTCCTTGATTGCATTCAAGATCCTCATCGAACCCATGCTTCCGCCATCACTCGCGTCTTCGTCTTCACGAGCCGGCATCCCATTGAGGCTTGCTTTCTTTGGGAAATCTCATGCTCTATGAGGTCCATCACATATGAAGTATCCACCACTCTTGTAGCTCGTCTTCAAGTTTTTATCGTTTCTGGTGGGAGGTTTACGTGCAGAATCGACCTTTGGTTGGGTATTCTTTTCTCCCCCACCTTTCTCTTGGTTTACCTTCCGATCTTTCGGCTTAGACGATTCCCTCCTCGTACTAAAGTCAATCAAAGCCTCGGCATGAGCAATAGCCGTAGAGAGATTTTGAACTCCTCGTCGTTCCAACTCCGTCTTAGCTCATCCTTGTAAACCATCAAGAAAGTAAATGAGAGAGTCTTGGTCGGAAAGCTCTAGAATCTCCAAGACAAGTGTGGTGAACTCCTTGACGTACTCCCGTATCGTCCCGGATTGCTTGAGCTTACGAAACCGAATTTTTGCCTCGTTCTTAGCATTCTTCGGATAGAATTATTTCTTGAAATCCACCACAAATTCAGTCCAAGTATCGATAGTAGCCGTACCTCGCTCGATATCTCCATACCGACGTCTCCACCATAATGTTGCGGTATCCTTCAAGTATCGGGTCGCCATCTTGATCTTGGAAGCATCATCCACCACGTTGACTCCTTTCAAGTATTGTTCCATCTCCCACAAGAAATCATCAACTGCCCTAGCTTCCCGCTTTCCCACGAACGGTGATGGTTTAGGAACATCAATCTTCGGACCATGATTAGGGTAGCCGCCGCCACTAGCCAAGGACCGCTTGCACAACGCCATATCCGCTTGCAAGTCTTCAATGACTTGATGAAGTGTGAAGACCTCTTCTCCAAACTCCTCTCGTATCTCCGTGATCTCGCCCATGAGCAAATCTCTTAAGTTATGGATTTCACGCTTCATGTCGCCCTAAGTGTATTGAGGGCTACTCGAAAGTCCTCCCTCATACTCGTGAAATCAGAGTCCAAACCTTCCAAGCCCTAAACTTGGTTCTTCAACTTCGCCATGGATGTCTCAACACCCTCCACTCTCTTATCCAAACCTGCCACAACGTCCTTAGACGTTCCTCTCTTCTTGTGGTTTTGACGCGCATTTTCCTAACCCTTGTTCTCGTAAATAACCGTACTTCTACTAGCAGCGTTCTTCTCGGTTTTAATCACCACTGCCTCGAATCAACCTTGCTCTGATACTATTTGTCACGGACTTGTCTTTACAAGGGTCTTCTGTGCGGCACTTAGTCTCAACTAAGTCAGCCTTGCTCAAACACTCAACGATCTAGGCAACTAAGAAAGCTTTAAAGAAAGGAACACAAATGAAAGGGGAAATGATTTGTATTGCTAAAGAGAACTTTACAAGAGAGAATACAAGTGAAGAATGAGATGATTTTCCCAAATGATGATGGTCATATTTATACTACACAAACTAGAGCTACAAATGAGCTTTATTATAAGGGCCCGTATTCTACAACCTTCTACAAAAAGCTTCTAGGTCTTCCATGAGCTTTCAAGGGCTTCCAAGACCTTCTCTCACCTTCCATAGAATTCCACTGAGTCTTCTAGTCAAGTGTAGAGCAATCCAGAATCCCGGATAACCTCGTAATATTGGGCGGGACGTGACACCTTGCTTTAATACAATATCAACAATCCACTATCGCGTGTCATGATGGCGGTGATGGTGTAATAGTGTTTAATGCGTGTTGAGGAAAAACGCATTGTCTTACATCCTGTTTACTTCCAATTCATCCTGTTTACTTCCAATTTAATACAAACCTGAAAAATCAGTTTATCACTTAGATTAAGTGACTTAAATCTTTTTATTGTCAAACAAAATTTGATCTCCTTTTGTTTGTGACATGCTATATTCAGAGGGGTCTCGGAGGAGTGTGCAAAAGATTCAGTCGCACAGAGCCACCACTTAAAAATGGCCACATTTTTATTAGTTTTAGATATAAATACATATAATATTAAACATATATTAGCCATATAATTCAATTTTATATGCAACTTCTCTTTAGTTTATAAGCGTAATGGGGCCTCTTTGTTAATATTGCCTAGGGCCACCGAAAACAACGAAACGAACCTGATTATATTCCCTTAATCCCTTCTACCTTCTTACATATTGAATCGGTGTATATCTGTTACACTAGAGAGTTAGGTGCAATGGTGCACAAATCGTTATTGTTGTGAGCATATTTTCAATAACACTACAATAATTTAAACACATTCTTCAGCTATATTTTGTTATTAATGCACTGTGGGTCTCATAACACACCGCCAAAAAATACCTCACTTACAAGAAAAAAAGTGAAAACACAAATAACGCTCGCCAATCCTCCAACGAAGGGACGACGGCACCACAATGTCGTGGGGAGGGGTGCAGAACGATGGCGTCGTTGGTGCTAAAAAAGCAAATGACGTGTTGTTAGTGTATTATATTATGTTCGCTTATAAAGCATTTGAGATCTTCTCAGAATGTAAGTTTTAAAATATTAAGTTTACACATTTATTAGAGAACCGTGTCTTAAACACCTACTGTTAATGTACCTAATAAAACCCTTACATGAAGAACACAACTACTAATAAAACAAATTGTACAAATGATAAAAGATACGAACTAATGTGATAATCATTTATTTGACATGATACAAACCAACCATATGTTTTATAATCTTACAATAACTTATTTTTAACCAAAGTGTAATAACTCTGTTAACTACCTCAGTCCTTAACATTTTAAGCGAGTGGCCATATTTTTATACTTATTATCTGTATCTTGTTTATGTCATCTTTTGTCATCTTCATGTTTCTTTTTCATCCACACGTCACTAGTTACATTTTTTTAAGAAACACAGTCTAGTTAGTTAATAAACCCATATTACTATCCTTATTTGTCATGAAAAACAAATAATTTGAAAATATTTTCGAACAAACCCTTATAATTGCAGGGTGTCGCCGCTGAAATGCGCATTGCTCGACTAGTATCATAATACAATATATAATATATAATATATATAAGAAGTTTAGATAGGGAAGAAAATATGTGTTCATTCATAAGGATAGAGCTACCATAAAATTGATCAGAACAAAAGCCAGGCCAATCATGGTTGTAAAAAAGGATTATTACAATGGAACAAATCAATCTAATCATGCTACCTGATCATTTTATCTACCTTGTATTTAATGTTTAGATCACTCAAAATCAATGTTATAAATAACGTGAACCGCGACGTGACTGCATGGCTAAGCCTCAAACTTTAACGTAAAGGGTGACGACATGACGTTTTTAAAGTGGGACACAAGACGGTAAAAAGTATCTATAGATTTATACATTAATATCGTATATCATAATTATATGAGTGGTAAAGATTAATAAATTTCACGCCTCAACTCACGTCACGCTTAGAGTCGACGCCTTAGTGTATTTCGAAACTTTAAGGCCACGCCTCGCGCTTTGACGCGCCTTTTAGAACCCTGTTCAAAACCATTGTCATAACTATTAAGAGTGCTAGACGCAGTGTGCACCAATAGCCAAAGTTATAAATAGTGTGAGGCGTGACGACGTGATCAAGCCTCATGTCATAAGAGCCATGGCGTAACCTTTACGTTTTTAAAACGTGGTTTAAGGCAGCAGAAAATATGAAAATATTTATATATTTTTTATATATATCGAGTTTACAAAAAGTGTTGTACATAGTGAATAAAGTTAAGAACTATCATTGCATGTAATTTTCTTCATTAATTTTTTTTATCGGAGGTGAAACCAAAAAAGGCGCTACGCCTCACGCCTTGGCGCGCCTTATCGCCATTTTCACGGCTCATCTCACGCACTCTTAGAACCGACGCCTTAGTCTATTTCGTAACATGGATGTCACACGTCGCACCTTAGCGGCGTCTTGGCGCCGCCATGACGCACCATTTAGATTCCTGCCAATAACACTTATTGGTGTGCCAACTCATCAACCCACCAATAACACTCTAATAACTAAAACGCTATAAAAAAAACCAATAACATTTATTCGTACATGTGGGGTCTCATAAAACACGACACCAAAAATACATATCACACTCACAAAACTAAAAAAAATAAATATATATCAACAACACCAGCCAGTGGGCTTACGAAAGAACAAATAGCGGGCCAATTGCACCACTGCCGATACAGAACGACGACGCCGCTGATTCAGTTTTGACGAGGGACAAACGGAAACCACACTGCACCGTGCACGCTAAGATGAGACAAATCAATTTAACCAAATACCAAGCACACCTTTTGATGTACAAATATATATTAACTTTTTACTGATGGAGCTGACGTTTTATTCATGATGATGAATTTTAATTGTTTGAAGATAACGTGTTAGCAGGTTGAATATTACTAGTAATCAATATGCAGGGCATCAAATACTTTTACAATAAAAAATGGTAGCATGATGTGAACAAATAAAAGTAACACGCCTTTAAATTCTTTCCTAAATAAGACACTGGAAGGAATTAAAATGACCCTTCAAACTCCAATCAATTGTAAACAAATAAAATATAGGGAGCGGCCCCGACTTGCTATCAGTGTAGTGTCAATTGTCATATCGAGTTCTCTACTCATTACACGTATTACACCCTTATCGTGAGGATACTTGAACAAGACCAACATGAATAAACGAGAAACCCTTCCCACATTCATCACGCTCCCAATCAAAACTCGACTCTTCAAAATTTAGCACGTGACACGCTGCACCCTTTTACTCTTAAGAGTACATGCCTTCTTATTTGCATAGGTTCAAACTACATAAACAAAAGTAGAATAATACAAGTTCAAAAGGATTATAAAAACTAACACTTGCCTTGCTTACAAATCTCCATATCATTTCTCACTGCTACAAAACACACACAAACCACTTTCTTTAAAATCATTTTAACAGTAATTATGAGTTACAAAGATTTAAGTAACTGCCCATTCGTTTATCAGAGTCAAGTGGGACCCTTATAGGAATCTCCGGAGCGATTCGAGCAATTTATTTAGGCTGCCCACTATCGTAGTGGGTCGCGACCTACTTATTCCGGCGTCACATCAGCTTTCTCTCTCCGGCGACCTACAGGCGACCTAGTGCCACTATGGGGCGACCTTCATTTTTTTTTAAACTTCAAATTTAAATTTCATTCATTAAAATAAAAAACATTACATAAAAATAAAAAACATTACATAAATAGTTTCCTAGATTATTAAAAACGACTAGTTCCTAAATTAATCTGTTTCGTATTCTGAATCAGATTTCACCCCACATTCCATCCTGAATAACTCATCATGAGCTTGTTGTGCCTTCAGAAACTCCTCCAATTCTTTGTCATAGATTGCTTGTTTTTTTTTCTCCTTCGCTTCTTCTTCTAAGTGTTCTTTGAAAGCTGCTTCATCAACAAGTAACTGCTGGTGCTCTTCTTTAGTGAGATATGGACATATCTCATGTTCATCAGGTTTTTCCTCGATCGTTGGAATTGAAGAAATGGTAGACATCGGTGGTTTCTCGGGTGTTGGGGGATTGCTTTGGGTCAGTTTCTTATCCATAGTTGTTGAATTTTAAACTTTGAATACATAATTTAAGAAGTTGTGGGAGAAGGTGTGGGAGGAAATGAATGATAGAAAGGGGTATTTATAATAAATAAAAAACTAGTCGTTGGAATAATAGCCGTTGGAATTTGGAATTTGAAATTTGAAATTTAAAAATATTATATTATTATTCAAATACATAAAAAAACATTACATTATTATTCAAATACATAAACATTACATTAAAAAACAATACATAATTATTCAAATACATAAAAAATATTGCATTAATCTAAACTTAATTATTACGATCTTGGTATGTTGGCACTTCAATTGTTGTCCAAGCAGGATGATTTTTCAAAATTCTCCAACACGCCTCCATTGTGAAAGGATGTTCGTACCTCGTTTGATATTCGGCTAACGCATTTTGAAACAAAACGAGGTCAGAAGACCCGTTCTTGTCCACCCGTTGGACACCATCGTAAACGACACTAAACGCAGCAACTTTTGGAAGAATCGATTTTTTCCATTTCGAGACGATGACATCGTATCCTCGAATAGTTCCTCCCATATCTTTCTCAAAGTTAGCAAAAACTTCCTCCCAAAACCCTTTTCTAGAATGTATGTCTCTCGTCACGTACGTGTCCATTGCGTTGCACCAAGCTGTACATAACGTTATTTCTTCCGTTGTTGTCCACGGTAATGTCGTCTTGGCAGCTCCACGACGGTTTGAAGAGGAAGTCATTGTGTGTTTTATAAATGAGAAGTATAAGAGTAAATATATTGAAAGTGTGTATAAAATGGTGTAATAAGTTGGGTATTTATAGGGTTAAATTATTTAAATTTTAAAAATTAAATTTTTTTTTTAATATAAATACAAACAAGTGTGCTCGACCTTTAGTCGTCCCTGCGAAAAATTTATGATTCGGTCTCCGGCGACCTCGATCACGACCGACTACCCACTACGGGGACGACCGACGGCGACCGAGTCGGTCGTCCTACACGTAGTGGGCAGCCTAATACTCTATACTTTTATTTTGCCCAAAAGGCATCAACTTTCAAATCTTTTTATAATTCATGTAACAAGAAAATCATATTCATGTGCCTACTTAGTTATTGTAGCATAGTAACAACAAAATCTAAAGGGTGTAATGTTAGTAGTCGACACTTTATTATTATGGCATAGGGCCTCCAAAATCGACGGGACGGCCCTGCCTTCGCGAAAGTAAGAAATTTATAGAGGAGAGACTTTTGGAAGGTGTCATGCACCAACTACAGCAGCAACACCAACTCCGACAGCAACAACGAGACCAGGGACCGGGTTTCCAGCAACAACAACAACAAGGGCCGAGTGTTGCACTGCTGTGCAACATTATTGCTAGGCTGATCACGAATACGAAATCTTTCGAAGTTGATGTCCACGATAGTACTACGCTACATCTCAAGCTTTTCGGAACCTTATAATCAAGAGGTGGTGTTTTTGGTTCTTTCACGATTGTCCCCGCTCAATGAAAACACTCTATCAAGTGTGAAGAACCTGCAAACCGTCTTTCGGGAATGTCTTGCCAGAGATAGTATTACTGTAACACTTCGATCATCTGTGATTTCAACTCTAGTAAATTTTATGCCGTATCTCTTAGATCGGCAAGATTTTACAGATTTAGTTCCGTACATGGTGCAGGCTTTCTCGAAAGCGGTCGAGCTTCATGAAGAAAGAGAAGCTCAAAGGACTCTATCACTCTTGATAGAGCTAGTGATAACCGCACCGCATTGTTTTCAGAGTCATCTAGGGAGTGTGGTTGAGTTCATGTTGAATATAGGTAGATCAGCTACACCCATGTACCAAAGGAAATTGCTATGCTTTATGTTTCTGAGAACCCTCGTTAAAGAGGTGATCACAGGGTCTGCTCCTGACATGTTACCATTGGTAGTGAATGCGGGTATTATTGAAGAGATTATGGGTACCCTATTTGAGATGCTGACAGAGATACAGCTAGAAGGAGACTATGTCAATGTTACCGATGAAGATGAAGATGGTGTCTGGAAATACACCACAGGAGAGTCGGATAAGTTGCAACAACATGCTGCAATTGTTTCTATTACGGTGTTAGGACGACAGGTATATCTTTAAATTAGTTTTGCTTTCTTAGTTAACTAATACGTAGTAATAAAAACAATACGTATAAAAGATAAACACTCAAAAGTTTGAGTATGTATGTGGTTAGTTCTTTTTGTTAAAGTTAGTTATTACTGAGTATTATCCTACACTAGCGCCAAAGCATAAAAGATCTATTCTTTTTTCCCCTTAATTATCGATTAGAAATTATTGTACCGAACTAAACTGATGAAACTGCACCCAAAATATTTTGGCCCGGTTATTTTCGATCCGATCTTTGGTCAAGGCTTTTCTTAATATTCGATTTTTGGTCGGTCCTACGCAACACCGGCATTTGTTAGATCGGACCGCATTGACCCGGATCTCGATCTAATTAATACGAAATATGAAGAACACCAGGGTGCAGATCTATAGAAGACCTGTAAGAACTATGGAAGACTAGACTATATGTAGAAGAAACTTAAGAAGTTAAGAGAGGATTATAGAGAGAAGATTGTAGAGAGAGAAGTATAAGAAACACATATATATTACTTCAAATTTTGATGCCTTACAATGGCAAGATACATGGCTATTTATAGCTTTGATTGGTACAACACACAAGCTTATAGTACAAGCATACTTACTTTTTTACATAATTGCCTTATGACATAAGCGCTTACATCATTTAAGGCATGACATCATTGCATATGTCATTATTCCACACTAGAACATACTAGAGATATTAAACATCATTAAGCAAATAAAACACACTTAACATATTATTATACTAAACATTAAATGTTTAGCCTTCTTCATGGACTCCAGCGAGCATCAGGGTATGTCGGGTCATCTTCAAATGGATCGGAATGTTCATCGTCATCTGAAGACCAGAGTGATCTAGCATCATCATCATCATCATCTGATGTTTCTACTTCATAATGATCAAAGTTGTCATAGAACCACTGTCCATTTGCTTCGATCAATTTGTATGCATCTGGATGGTCTTTACTCCATACCGATATGTTCCACATTACGTAATATAGAATTTTATATGGGTCAACGCCGTTTGCTCTTGCCATCAAACTTCTTGTGTCTGCATAAAGGGTTTGGAGTTTTCTTTCACACCTTCTGCTGGATGGGTTAACCTTGTACCAGTCATGAATAAAGAAATATGGGGCGTGGTACATAACTGATCCATATCATTAATGGCTTTAGGTGGTAGGAAAGACCCTGGCCTTCGAAACATTACTAGTACGTAAGTCCCTTTTCTGGTGGTTGTTAACCATCTGGTCCATTGGTGATGTAGGACAAACCATTGCAGCATAGTAAGTAAATGTTTAGAGTAGGGGGCATCCTTAAACTGGCTATTAACGACATATGATAGGAGTTTTTCTGCATTGAAGGTTATGCCAATCGTGAAGCTTTCAAAGAGGTAGTAGAAGAAGCACAGTGCTTCTTTTGGAAACCTCCATAGGTCATGGATGTGGAAGATGTTGAGGAATGGGTAGTCTGGGTGAAACCTAAGGCCTTTATGCATAACCCATGGTTTTTGAGGAGGATAGTAAGAAACGTTTTGTAGCATAATTTAGCTCTTTTCTCAAAAGTCAAGTCTCCAATCGTTTCAACTATCTCCTCTGGTAAATCGAAAACAGGGATCGGTGGAGTAGGGGTGGAAGAAGATCCTTCTTCCTTATAGGAAGCGACCGAGAACACCATTGAGAGAAGGTGTGGAGTGTGTTTCTGAACTTGGCTTGCATCTTTTAGGTAGTTTTCTTCTGATTTATAGGCCTTTGGACGAGAGAGAAAGTCTGCAAGGACGTTTTCTGTTCCTTTGATGTATTTAATGTGAACTTCTACTGTGAGAACCAATTTGACCACCTCAAAAGTTGTGCATGAGGGAGCATCTTTCTTTTGAACTGTAGCATGTGTGGAAAGGAAGACATATCCATTTCAACTTGGAACTCATGTCCTATTAGATGAAACTAGAACTTCTCAATGCCTCGTTTGACTGCAAGGATTTCTTTAAGCGTGGAGTGATAATGCTGCTCAGATGCTTTAAACGTGCCACTCTTGTATCCATAAACGTGTCTTTTATTATTATCTTGAACAAGTAGGACCGCTCCCCAACACTCATCACTTGCATCTGTCTGTAGGATTCTTTTTTCTGCGGAGGCAGGAATCTTTAGTGGAGGCATCTTTTCTGCTAGGCACTTGATCGCTTTTACTGCTTCAGTTTGTCTTGGCGTCCACTGTGGGGGATTCTTTTTTAACATAGGGAACAACAAGGCAGTGTGATGTGACAATTTTGGCAAAAAATCTGCCATATAGTTGACTAACCCAAGGAACTGCTGAATCATCTTTTGTGAAGATAATTCATCTGGGAACTTTAGTAATTCTTGGGCCACATGTGGTTGGGGCTGGTATTTCCCGTCAAAAATTTATATGCCAAGTAACAGGATTGTAGTCACCCCAACTTCCATCTTCTTTTCTGATAACATAATCCTATACTTGGCGACTAGAGAATAGAACTTTGAAAGTAATTCTGCATGAGACTGTTCATCCGGGGAAGAGAATAAAACTTTGAAAGTAATTCTGCATGGAGATGTACATCGGGGAGGGAAAACCAGGAGGGATATCATTCATGTTACTAGTGTATTGTCGAGGATTAGCTCAAAAATGGTTATCATTGCTTTTTGGAAAAGCGTGGCGCATTTTTTAAAACCAACGACATTACTTTCCACTGGGTAGTGATGATCTGTATACCAAAAGCGTTTTTAGTTGTCTTCAGGCATGACACCTAATGCCAAAAACAAATTTGAGATCAAAACTTAGAAGAACTTTAGCACTCTGCCAAGTGTTGAAACAAGGATTTCTTTTGTGGGAGTGGGAATTTATCATCAGCTAAAAAATGATTTAGAGGCTGATAATTAATAACCAATCTCAGTTTTCCACAAACTTGTTCGCTTCTCTTATTGACATAAAAAGCTTCACATGCCCATGGTGAGGTAGTGGGTTCAATAATGCCTTGGGAAACCAGTTGTTCACACTCTTCCTTGGCAAGTTGGTAATGATCAGGGTTCATTCCAGGGTGACTTGCTTTTGTAGGGTTGACATCTTCATTTTGTTTAAAAGGGAGTGAGACAAAAAATGAATGATTCAACCATAACGGTGAAGGGTGTTTGGTTAGGAATTCAGTATGGGAGGAGGCACAACAGGTTTGGATGAGTCTTTGCTTTATACTGCTGATATTGAATATGGGTGGGGTGATGCTTGCGACAAAAAGGCGATGCATGGTTGTCCACGGATTAAAAAAGCTTCTATAATGAAGACTTTCACCTGACCAACGTAAGTTTGGTAGTTTATTCAAGATGTCAAAACCAATCAAGAGATCTTTTTCATGGGAGCTTGAGCCTAGGAGCCTTATTTTAATTACGTATTTTGGAAACAACCGAATATTAATAGGGAGGCTTATTTGTAAAATGACATAATTTTCCCAGTACGCAGCCTGAAATTCTGGTGTGAGGCTTCCATAGTGATCTGGAGGATATTAGGATTCAAATGAAGACTGAGGATACCGTATCAGAATGCAATAAACCGGAATAGGCTTGAGCGTATGCATCCGTAAGGAGGTAAACTTTTGCTAGAGGCAATGGCAGGTCTTCTTGTATCGATAAGACGTGCGGTATTTGGTTGATCATGTGGACCCCAAAATTCATAACACTTTCTGTTGAATTGTTTGTCAGATCATCTTCGATGAAAAATTGAGTAGGCGATCGTGCACAAGGACTGAGTCATGGGCCATCATCTAGAGAATAATAGTGACTCTAGATCAGAAACATCAATGGTTCTACTTGAATTTAAAGCTGGATCAGTGCTGAGATCTTTTCGTAACCGGACAATTTCTTGAAAATGTCATCTTTTTTGCACAAATGAAGCACCTGTTCAGATGTACTGCCTCGTTGCTTTTTCTTTTTAGAATTTCACTTCTGTGCTTGTCTAGAAAACCGGGGTTTACCATAGGGACTTGAAAATCTTTTAGAGTGAAATTTCTTTTTTGTGTGAGTACAATCGCATGATGACTTATCTTTACATTTTATCTGCAGGTATTTGTCATCACATGCTGTTCCAAGGCGTTTTCCAGTTCTTTCGAATTCAGCAAGGAACTTTTTCTGGTTGCAAAGTTTTGCCAAAGCATTAAGAATTAACTGGTACAGCTCGCCAAGGGTTGTTTGGGCTATTGTGACATTTCTTGCTTCTAAAGCCCGATATGCTTCGTTTCCAAGAGATTCTGGAAAGGAGTTAAGAAAGACTTGCTTTAGATTGACATCATCTACTCCATTTAAACAGTAGAATCGATGGGACATGCGATCATAGTGTTTTTCTAAATCTTTCTTCTGGAAGGAACAACACTTCATCTTGAGGAATTCTTCTCTAGCATGGGCTGTGTGTTCCCACGAGCTGCCAATAAATTCCAAGTATATAATACTCATGAATGCACATAAAACTTGAGGACTTAATTAGTAGTTTAGGAATGCACATAAAACTGAACTTGCGAGAAGACCACTTTTTTTCACTTTGAATGTGCATCATAAAACCATAAATTTACATGTGTTGGTATTAGTGTTTACCTTCTTATTTGTCTTTGGGTTAATCTCATAAAATAACAACTTATTTTATGTAATTGTTCATTTTGATATATTTAGTTTATTCACTTCGGTTATTATACTTACATTTGCATGTGTAAATTTATATACTAATCATATATTTTCGATTTTATAGTGAATGATCTGTATAACTTTTCAAAAATTCTAACGTAACGTATAAGTTGCAATTTCAAAGTCGACGTATTTTTCTGGAGGCGTGTTAAAAAAAGGGATAAATCTTTGATTATCATATTTTCTTATTTGCGCCCCATTTCCTTAACAAATTGGATAAAAGTGTCGAAACTTGTAAACATATGAGTATAACGTATGGCATGTTAAACATTTTGCACGGTGACGTCGAGTATCTGTTGAAAATTCGAGAAGATAATAACCATTATGACGACCACATATAAGTATGAGGATAAAGCCGTAGAATACCAACGAACTTTTCACAATTTATCGATTTGGTACGTGTACTGAAAAAATTATCGATTTGGTACGTGTACTTTCATAAAGTGTTCTCATTTGCACATTTTGATGACGTGTCATACGTGATAGGCTGACACGTAGCACATCAATAACGTGACACGTCATCAAATGTTGCAAAAATCATGAGATACACCCCTTTTATGGAATAAAGTCAGTACACCTAACGTATTTACACAAAATCTGGATAATTATATTGTTTCAGGTACACATAAAAAAAAACACATGATAAATTTGTGAAAAAAATCTCGTTGGTTTTGTTATCTATTTATCTACGGCTTTTTATCCCTAAGTATGATCATCAAAGTGGATCAAAAAATTACCAGAATAGAATTTTTCAAAAAATGCGTTCATATTTTATGACAGTAACGTTCAAAAAATCCTTTGAAAGTTAAGTAGGAAGAATTTTTGAAAGATGAAGGAGAAAAGAAAACTTACAACGTAGCTGCATAGCTATATATTTATTGTCGTGTTGTGTGAGGTTTCCACAGTGATTTGAGTTTTGATATGAATTGAAGGGCCCTTCTATTCTCGTTTGGCTAGAGTGATTGTCTCCTCATATTATTCTATTTGAACTTTTGGTCAAATCCAACATTCATGATATCTTTAAACTTTATAGGTGAATATTTTAGGTTTATTTAATCGAACCGGTTTTAATCAACCGGCTTTGACTAAAATTAGTTCGGTTAAAAAACTGGTTTTTTATATTAAATTGGTCAACCGGTTTAATTGGTTTTTATGTAACCGGTTTGGTTAAAAATCGGTGGGGTGTATTGGTTTTTTTAATCCGTGTTGTTTAAACATATTGGTACGATTGATTTCTCTTAAACCAGTTACGAAACTGAAGTTCGATTTTTTTGAATTTGAGGTGGGAGGAAACGGTTTTTATGTTTTATCTTGTTATAATTATTTTTTAAATTAACGGTTTTATTTAGTTGTTTTTAATTTATTATTTTTTAAAAATAATTACCGGTTTGGGTTTTTCAATTTTTTCCTAGTTTAGTCTTCGGTTCATGAGACCGAATTTTTATTGTTTTTTTTACACTAAATATGCAAGAAACCATGTTTTTTTAACTAACTTCTTTCAAAATATGTACACCGATTCAATTCATAAGAAGAAGTTTATACCTAATGTAGTACTTGATCGATGCAGTTCCTCCTACACGAGTGTGGCGTAACATTGCGTTTGATTATTAATTATGGACTGACAAGGGATAATGATTTTTTTTATTTTGCTCACATGTTGTGTGGGGCTTTTTCTTGACATTTTTAGCTCCTTCATAAAGATTGCGAGATACGCGTAGCAGATAACTACCTATATTAACCGATTCATATGGAGTTTCAAGGCACGTTTACTACCAATCTTGGGAATAGTTGAATATGCAAATCCGGGTTAGTTAGTGTACTTAATTAAGAATTTTCATCGTAATTAGCATTCACGAGTGTTTCTTTTATTAACAAAGGTATTTGACCGCGCGTTGCGGCGGGGGCTAATTTGTTAGTCCGGCGTGTTGGTTAAGCAAGTTTTGTTACTGTTAGTGCGGCGTGTTGGTTAAGTAAGTTTTTTTTACTGTTAGTGCAGCGTGTTGATTAAGCAAGTACGTATGCCAGGAGCATTGCAATAATTGGCTGTGTTTTTTTGCGATTTGAAGATTTTTTGGCGATATTTTTTTTCTGAAAAGTCGTAAATAGTTAAAAGTTGATGGTACATTTTGTAAAAAAAATATTACTTTTGGGCCAGGCTAGTTTTTTTTGAGCTGTTGTTTTGGACTTGAGTGTAAATATAATTGGGCCAACTGGTTTTGTAATATTTTTTTTCCACTTTGAGCCAGATTTTGGGCAAATTTTTTGGCGCACTTTGTTTAAACCAAGAACACAATGAGAATTAAGATTTGGGATAAAGCCGTAGAATACCAACGAACTTTTCACAATTTATCGATTTGGTACGTGTACTTAAAAAATTATTGATTTGGTACGTGTACTTTCATAAAGTGTTCTCATTTGCACATTTTGATAACGTGTCATACGTGATAGGCTGACACGTAGCACATCAATAACGTGACACGTCATCAAAATGTGCAAATGAAAACACTTTATGAAAGTACACGTACCAAATCGATAATTTTTGAAGTACACGTACCAAATCGATAAATTGTGAAAAGTTCGTTGGTATTTTACGGCTTTATCCCTTAAGATTTTATTGCATATAGAGAGAAAATAAGAAAGAGAAAAAACTAAACTTCGTTTTATTTCATATTTTATGACAGTAACGTTCAAAAAATCCTTTGAAAGTTAAGTATGAAAGAACATACTCCCTCCGTCCAACATTAAGTGTCCACTTGACTTTTTCAAAGTCTTTTTTCTTCAACTTTGACCTTAATGATTTCTTCATAAATTATATGATTACTTTTGGATGCAAGATATATGAATGAATAGATTTTTTGAATATATTTTTTCGTTGGTATAATTTTCGTTTAATATATATAACACAAACAAAAAATATTTGTGGTCAAAGTTTTAGATAGTAAGAAAGACTTAAAAGATTCCATTGTGGACACTTAATATGGGACGGAGGGAGTACAACGTAGCTGCATGCTATATATATATTGTCGGTGTTGTGTTGAGGTTTCACACGTGATTTAAGTTTGAAATGAATTGAAGGGCCCTTTCAATTCCGTTTGGCTAGATTGATTTGTTTCATCATAATAATCTATTTGATTCTCTTGGGTCCAATCCAACATTCATGATATCTTTAAACTTTATAAGTGAATATTTTAGGTTTATTTAATCGAACCGGTTTTAATCAACCGGCTTTGACTAAAATTAGTTCGGTTAAAAAACTGATTTTTTATATTAAATTGGTCAACCGGTTTAATTGGTTTTTATGTAACCGGTTTGGTTAAAAATCGGTTTCATCGGTTATACAAATTGGGTCCGATTTGATTTCTCCATAAACCATTTACTAAACGCCTGTTCGATTTGAGGGAAATCCTCGCGTTAAAAAGAAATACGGTTTCCAATTTTTAGTTTTCCTAGTCGTTCATTAACCATTTTTTTTTACACCTAATTATGCAAGAAACCATGTTTTTTTAACTAACTTCTTTCAAAATATGTACACCGATTCAATTCATAAGAAGAAGTTTATACCTAATGTAATAGATAATTTAGCAACCATTTCTTTATCGTTGTTAAATAGTCGTTGCTATTGGCGGTTTTTCTAGTAGTGCAAGGGATTGTTGCACACATGTTGTGTGGCTGCCATTAGCCCCTTCATCAGATTGCGAGATACCGTAGCAGATAACTACTATATTCAACCGATTCATATGGGTTTCAAGGCACGTTTACACAATCTTGTGAATAGTTGGAATATGCAAATCCGGGTTAGTTAGTTACTTAATTAAGAATTCATCAGTAATTGCACTTCACAAGTGTTTCTTTTTATTAACAAATCTATAATTTTTGGTTTGAAGGCACGTGCTCGTGAAGCTAACAGCTTTTGTGGTAAGAATTATAACCGAATGCTCTTACTTGATACACGTACCTTATATTATATATGTAACTATTACGATATTTCTTGCTTTTGTTTTTGCGTATAAAAGAATTGGGGCTTCCTTACGACGATTGAGGTGTGGGTACGAATGTCTTGTCGGAAGCTCATGCATGGTAAAAAAGTTATTCCAATATGTATTTATTTTAGCGTGTAGATTTACCAAACTTATTTGCATCTCGATCTGGTACAATATATCTATTATCTGGCCACAAATGTGGTCATATAATGCCTTTCTTTTACTTGTGTCATTTCACCAATATTTTTATCAAATATGTGTTTAATAAGTTATATTGACATGCTAGCTCTTACCAATTCTTCAACTCAATAAATGATAACTCAGTCAACTGCATGTAACTATAAGCCTAAAATGGATCATTTTGAAGTACACGAACTTATTGTGTAATTGTTTGTAATTGCAGTTTAAAGATTCGGTGATTAAAGTCGACAACACATCTTGGAGGACTGCTAGAATCGGGGCTAAGGTTCTAGGATTTCCATTATCATCTTGGATTGTAGTTGCTAGATGATGTTTTCTAATAGAGTCCTTTGAGCTTCTCTTTCTTCATGAAGCTCGACCGCTTTCAAGACGGCTTGCACCATGTACGGAACTAAATCCGTAAAATCTTGCCGATCTAAGAGATACGGCATAAACTTTACTAGAGTTGAAACCACAGATGATCGAAGTGTTACAGTAATACTATCTCTAGCAAGACATTCCCGAAAGACGGTTTGTAGGTTCTTCACACTTGATAGAGTGTTTTCATTGAGCGGGGACAATCGTGAAAGAACCAAAAACGCCACCTCTTGATTATAAGGTTCCGAAAACCTTGAGATGTAGCGCAGTACTATCGTGGACATCAACTTCGAGGATTTCGTATTTGTGATCAGCCTAGCCATAACGTTGCACAACAGTGCAACACTCAGCCCTTATTGTTTTTGCTGCTGGAAACCCAGTCCCTGGTCTCGTTGTTGCTGTCGGAGTTGGTGTTGCTGCTGTAGTTGGTGTATGGCACATTCTAAAAGTCTCTCCTCTATAAATTTCTTACTTTTGATTTCCAGCCTATCAAACCAACCATGTAGACGTTCATCCAAAACTGAAGCGGCCAAAATTCGGGTTTGTGGCTTTTCATGTTGTAAGAGTGAAGAGGTTTTCTCGAATAAAGAATCTGGGTCGGCGCTTGAGTATAGTCTGAAAAGATACTCGGCATGGGACCTTACTGGAGCTTCCTGAGATGCCAAATCATAAATAAATTGCTCGAATTGCTCCGGAAATTCCCGTATGGGTTCCACTTGACTATAAAAAACGTATGGGTACCCACGTAAATTTTTATAACTCATAATATTTTACTGTTAAAATGATGTTAGAGAAACTGGTTTGTGTGTGAGCGAGTGTGAATGTGTGTTTTTTAGCAGTGAGAAAATGATATGGAGATATGTAAGCAAGGCAAGTAAGTGTTCTGCTTGTAGTATTCTAGTTGTTGAACACATGCAAGTAAGGAGGCATGCACTCCTTAGAGTAAAAGGGTGCAGCCTGTCACGTGCTAAATTTTAAAGAGTCTAGTTTTTATTGGGAGTGTGATGAATGTGAGAAGGATTTCTTGTTTTTGTTCTCGTTCAACTATCCTAACGATAAGGGTTACGTGTCATGAGTAGAGAACTTGACATGATAATTGACACTATACTGGTAGGGAGTTGAGGTCACTTTTCTGACGATTCCTTAGTTAGATGAAACAATGAATCTTTATTATACGCGGAATAAATGGTTAGATACAATGAACCTCTATTATACGCCGTGATCTCTTATTATAATTTGGTTGTTGATTATGTTGTTATTGTTATTGTTGTTGTGCTTGTGAAAGTGTGTCGTAAACAAAACTTGTTGGTTGAAAATAATCATGGGTGAGTGATTGAGTCAAAAATTGAAATCGGGTGTTGGCAACGAGTTTTGATCAATTTGGTTTTTTGAAGTTTGTCTAAATATTTTAGAAATTAAAAATAGGAAAGTAAAATAATGTGTTTTTGAAAGTGAGAGAAAAATTATAAATGAAAGGATATGAAATATTTTATTGATAAATATAAAATAATTAACATAATTAGATAGTCTTCTTCATATATAACGCTTAGCGGTCACTTTTTGTGCCGTTAGAAGTTTTATTCACTCTTACAATTTGGTGTGGTGGCTAAAATAGTCATGTCATTTGGGTCTCACTCAATGCCACATCATTTTAACACATCATTTTTCTTTGTTTATTTTTTCTTGCGTTCGAAGATGGAAGTAGCTAACATTTGGCTAAGGTTGAGGTGTAGTAGCTATCAAATGGCGAATGTCATGTAGGAATGGCGAATGAATTTTGCCACCTCACCCCTTTGTTACGGACTTGTCTCGACACGGGTCTTCCGTGCGGCACTTAGTCTCAACTAAGTCAGCCTTGCTCAAACACTCAACGATCTAGGCAACTAAGAAAACTTAAAAAAAAGGAACACAAGTGAAAGAGGAAATGATTTGTATTGCTAAAGAGAACTTTACAAGATAGAATACAAGTGAAGAATGAGATAATTTCCTCAAATGAGGATGGTCCTATTTATACTACACAAACTAAGGCTACAAATGGGCTTTATTTCAAGGGCCCGTTTCTACAACCTTCTACAAGAAGCTTCTAGGTCTTCCATGAGCTTCCAAGGTCTTTCAAGAGCTTCCAAGACCTTCTCTCACCTTCTATAGAATTTCACTAAGTCTTCTAGTCAAGTGTAGAACAATCCGGAATCCCGGATAACCTCGTAAAATTCGGCGGGACGTGACATCCTCCCCCACCTAAGCTCGCGACGTCCTCATCGTGGCATCCTCGTGATATCTCTTGATCTCGTCCGCAAACTGCCACGGTAAGTCTTTCGCTTCCCAACTTGCTTCACTATCAGGCAAGTCGCGCCACTTGATCAAGTACTCTTTATAGCTCGGCACTCCTCGTCTTCATATTGTACGATCCGACAAAATCTCTTCGACCTCTCGATCATACGAAGTAACAACCGCTGTTGGTGCCCGCTTGGACACCCCTCGTTCCGGGTCTTCCTCGTCTCCATGATAAGGCTTGAGAAAGCTAACGTGAAAGACCGGGTGGATCTTCAACTTGGGCGGTAGTTGAACTCGATAAGATACCTTTCCAACACGTCTAATCACCGAGAAAGGGCCTTCATACCTCCGTATAATCCCTTATGAACTTTCCTCGGCGACTTGAATTGTTGAGGCAAGAGCTTCACCATCACTTGATCTCCGACCTCGAACTCGACGTGTCTCCTCCTTTCATCCGCCTATTTCTTCATCTTTTTAACCGCATTGTCCAACGATGCCCGAGCCAAATCCGCTTGTTCGTGCCACTCCTTTATGGTTTTGTAAGCGGACGGGATACTCCCCTCGTATGATGCAGCTAAGGCACTAGGAGCCAATGGTTGGTGCCCCGTGACCAACTCAAAAGGACTCTTCCCCGTGGATTCACTCTGTTGCATGTTGTAAGAGAATTGAGCAACATCAAGGAGTTCAGCCCAATCATGTTGGTTGGCACCCACATAGTGCCGAAGATAGAGCTCCAATAGTGCATTCACCCTCTTCGTTTGCCCATCCTTTTGGGGATGAAAACTCATGGAGAAGTTCAAGTCCGTCCCCATGATCTAGAGCAACTCTGTCCAAAAGCGTCTTGTGAATCTCGGATCTCGATCACTAACAATCATATGTGGAACTCCCCAATACTTTACCACATTCTTGAAGAAGAGCTTGGCCGTATCATCCGCCGTAACATCGGGTGGCGAGGCTATAAAGGTTTCGTACTTTGAAAATCGATCAACCACCACAATAATACTTCCATCTCCTTCCAACTTTGACAAGCATGTGATAAAGTCCATGGAAACACTCTCCCATGGTCCCTTGGGCGTCGGTAAAGGTTCTAGCAATCCTCCCGACTTCTTTTGCTCTATCTTGTCTTGTTGGAAAATAAGGCACGTCCGCACGAATGTCTCAACATCGTCCCCCATCCTTAGCCAATAATAAGTGCCCTCGACCAATGTCAACGTCCTCGTAATCCCTGAATGACCAGCCACTTTGAATCATGACACTCTTTCAAGATTGCTCGCCTAAGGTCGCCCCACTTAGGCACGTAAAGCCGATCTCCTTTGGTGAATAACATGTCTCCCTTGAGCCAAAATCTCCGAGTCCTCCCGTCTTTCACCAAAGCTATGATCTTCTTGGCCAAATGATCATGTTCCAACCCTTCCTTTATTCAGTCTTGGAGGAAGAATTAGGCTTGGGTAATGGCCGCAAACTCCGCCTTGCGACTCAATACGTCGGCTACCACATTAGCCTTCCCCGGCTTGTATTCCAATTGGTAGTCAAACTCGGCTAGGAATTGTGCGCAGAGTAACTTCTTTTGGGTTTGAAAATAACTCGTGGCAATGTTATCCGTCTTGATCACGAATCTCGAACCCAACAAATAATGCCTCCAAATCCTGAAGCAATGGACAACCGTCGTCATCTCTTTCTCTTGCACTGTGTACTTCCTTTCCGTCTTGTTTAACTTCTGGCTCTCGAATGCGATCGGGTGTCCATCTTGCATTAGAACTAGGGGTGTTCAGTGTTTGGTTTGACCCCGAACAAACCGAAACAGAAACCGGACCAAAACCGAATAAAACTAAACCGAAAATTTTAATTGGTGTACGGTTTGGTTTGAAACCAAACTGAAGTATTTAATTGGTGTTTGGTTTGGTTATGGTTTGACAAAAATAAAACCAAAACAAACCGAAATCCAGAATATCCCTATACAGAAAAAAAAGTTAATTACAAATATACTTCAATCATATTTTTCCTAACTAGCATTCTTAATTTTTAAAGTAATCCCACTTCTCACAATCAAGCATTGATGCATATTCTGAACAACATAAAAGAGTTGCTACTTGATTCATATAAATTCACATATACTCAACAAGAGTAAAGCTGCAGCTGTGTTTGGATTTTTAAAGATGAAATATTCAAGTTAATAAGGCTTTTGAAGACTTTTGTCAAATTTTTTTTATCTTATTTCACTTTTATTTATTTTCGTTAAGTTATTAAACCTTTTCGTTTCTTAAACTTCTACGCGATTTAGCTTAAAAGTCAACTTAAAAGTAAACACGTATCGGACCAAAATAAATAGTAACGAATATTAGGAGTCGTAAAATGACATGAAATTGAGAAATGTTACACTTGCTTGGGACTTAACTTCTTTTGGGTTTGAAAATAACTCGTGGCAATGTTATCCGTCTTGATCACGAATCTCGAACCCAACAAATAATGTCTCCAAATCCTCAAGCAATGGACGACCGCCGTCATCTCTTTCTCTTGCACCGTGTACTTCCTTTCCGTCTCATTTAACTTCCGACTCTCGAATGCGATCGGGTGTCCGTCTTGCATTAGAACTCCTCCAATAGCAAAGTCCGATGCATCCGTGTGTAACTCGAAAGGCATGGTCACATCCGGTAGTCTCAACACTGGTTCCTTCATAACCGCCTTCTTCAAACTCTCGAACGCCGCTTGGCACTCTTCGTCCCATATCCAAGATTTGTTCTTCTTCAATAGGTCTGTCAAAGAGGATGCTATGGCCGAGTATCCCATGATGAACCTTCGGTAATAGTTCACCAAACCAAGAAAAGATCTCAACTCCGTAACCTTGGTTGGTGGTTCCCAATCTTGGATAGCCTTTATCTTTGCACCGTCCATCATCAATCCTCCGTCCTTAATCTTGTGTCCTAAGAACTCGACTTTATCTTGGGCGAAAGAACACTTCTCCAACTTCACATAAAGTTCATTGTCTCGTAACACCTAGAACACCTGTTTCAAATGCAAGACATGCTCCTCCAAGGTATTACTATAAACAACAATGTCGTCCAAGTATACCACCACAAATTTGTCAAGGAACGGGTGGAACAACTTATTCATGACTAAGAACTCGTAAGAGCCATACCGAGTGACACACGTTGTCTTGGCCTCGTCTCCCTCCGCTATCCGTACTTGGTAGTACCCCAATCTCAAATCCAACTTGGTGAAGTATCTCGCCTTTCCAAGTTGATCAAACAAATCTGCAATGAGAGGAATAGGGTATTTGTTCTTGATTGTCACCTTGTTAAATGCCCGGTAGTCTATACACATCCGCAAGGACTCGTCCTTCTTCCTTTGAAATAGCATCGGCGCACCATATGGGGCTTTCGAGGGTCGAATATAGCCCGCATCCATTAGGTCCTTGAGTTGGTTGCGTAACTCTTCCAACTCGGGTAGTGGCATTCGGTAAGGGGCTTTGGCGGGGGGTTTGGAACCCGTCTCCAACTTGATGGTATGATCCACCTCCCTCCTAGGTGGTAGCTTCTTGGGCAACTCCTTGGGCATCACATCCTTGAACTCATCAAGTACCCGCTCGATCACTTTTGGTACCTCCACTTTGCTTGAACCCTCATTCGTCTCTAGCCTTGTTACCGCCAAATAGCAGGGCTCGCTCTTGTTGAATCCTTTTTTGAATTGCATGGCCGAAAGGGTCTTCGGTCCACTTTTAGCATCCCGTTCCGTACTCACCATGCAAGTCTTTCCACCGTCTAGGATACCCAAGGAATTAGCAAATGGCATAGGGAAAGCTCGTACCTTATCGAGAAATTCCAACCCAAGAACTACTTTGAAATCATCCATCGGGACCACCGACAAATCAGTTGTCCCCTCCCATTCTCCTATCTTCGCCTGAACGTCCTTAGCCACTCCATGAATGGCCTTGGCTGGAGAATTTACCGCCTTAATGGTTCCACTTCCTTTCACAGCGTTAATCCCTAGCCGTTTGCCTTCATCATCCGCCACAAAGTTATGAGTCACACCGGAATCAACAAGAGCACGAACCTTGACACCGTTGATGGTTGCTTCCACATATTGTAGGCCTTTTCCTACAACCTTCGGCACCTCCGTTTGCCTTGATTGCATTCAAGATCCTTATCGAACCCATGCTCCCGCCCTCACTCGCCTCTTCGTCTTCATGAGCCGACATTCCGTTGAGGCTCGCTTTCTTCAGGCAATCACGAGCTCTATGAGGTCCATCACATATGAAGCGTCCACCACTCTTGTAGCTTGTCTTTAAGTTTTTATCCTTTCCGGTGGGAGGTTTTCGTGCAGCATCGACCTTTGGTTGGGCATTCTTTTCTCCCCCACCTTTCTCTTGGTTCACCTTCTTATCTTTCGGCTTGGACGAGTCCCTCCTCGTACTAAAGTTAATCAAAGCCTTGGCATGAGCAATAGCCATAGAGAGATCTTGAACTCCACGTCGTTCCAACTCCGTCTTAGCCCATCCTTGTAAACCATCAAGAAAGTAAAAGAGAGAGTCTTGGTCAGAAAGTTCCGGAATCTCCAAGACAAGTGTGATGAACTCCTTGACGTACTCCCGTATCGTCCCGGATTGCTTAATTTTATGAAGCCGACTCTTCTCCTCGTTCTTAGCATTCTCCGGATATAATTGCTTCTTGAAATCCGCCACAAATTCAGCCCAAGTATCGATAGTGGCCGTACCTCGCTCGATATCTCCATACCGACGTCTCCACCATAATGTCGCGGTATCCTTCAAGTATCGGGTCGCCATCTTGATCTTGGAAGCATCATCCACCACGTTGACACCTTCCAAGTATTGTTCCATTTCCCACAAGAAATCATCAACCGCCCTAGCTTCCCGCTTTCACATGAACGGTGATGGTTTAGGAACATCAATCTTTGGACCATGATTAGTGTTGCCGTCGCCACTAGCCAAGGACCGCTTGCACAGCGCCACGTCCACTTGCAAGTCTTCAATGGTTTGATGAAGTATGGAGACCTCTTCCCCAAACTCCTCCCGTATCTTCGTGATCTCGCCCATGAACGAATCTTTTAAGTCATGGATTTCACGCTTCAAGTCGCCAACAAGAGAATTGAGGGCCACTCGAAATTCCTCCCTCATACTTGCGAATTCGGAGTCCAAACCTTCCAAGCCCTCAACTTGGGTCTTCAAATCCGACATGGATGTCTCAACACCCGCCACTCTCTGATCCAAACTTGCCACAACGTCCTTGGACGTTCCTCTCTTCTTGGGGTTTTGACGCACATCATCCCGACCCCTGTTCTCGTCAATAACCGTACTTCCACTAGCAGCGTTCTTCTCGGTTTCAATCGCCATTGCCTCGAATCGACCTTGCTCTGATACCACTTGTCACAGACTTGTCTCGACAAGGGTCTTCCGTGCGGCACTTAGTCTCAACTAAGTCAGCCTTGCTCAAACACTCAACGATCTAGGCAACTAAGAAAGCTTTAAAGAAAGGAACACAAGTGAAAGGGGAAATGCTTTGTATTGCTAAAGAGAACTTTACAAGAGAGAATACAAGTGAAGAATGAGATGATTTCCCCAAATGAGGATGACTCTATTTATACTACCCAAACTAAGGCTACAAATGGGCTTTATTACAAGGGCCCGTATTCTACAACCTTCTACAAGAAGCTTCTAGGTCTTTCATGAGCTTCCAAGGGCTTCCAAGAGCTTCCAAGACCTTCCACCTTCCATAGAATTTCACTAAGTCTTCTAGTCAAGTGTAGAATAATCCGGAATCCCGAGTAACCTCGTAAAATTAGGCGGGACGTGACATCCTCCCCCACCTAAGCTCGCGACGTCCTCGTCGTGCCATCCTCGTGATATCTCTTGATCTCGTCCGCAAACTGCCACAATAAGTCTTCCGCTTCCCAACTTGCTTCACTATCGGGCAAGTCACGCCACTTGATCAAGTACTCTTTATAGCTCGGCACTCCTCGTCTTCGTATCGTACGATCCGACAAAATCTCTTCGACCTCTCGATCGTACGAAGTAACAACCGCTGTTGGTGCCCGCTTGGACACTCCTCGTTCTGGGTCTTCCTCGTCTCCATGATAAGGCTTGAGAAAGCTAACGTGAAAGACCGGGTGGATCTTCAACTTGGGCGGTAGTTGAACTCGATAAGATACCTTTCCAACACGTCCAATCACCGGGAAAGGGCCTTCATACCTCCGTATCAATCCCTTATGAACCTTCCTCAATGACTTGAATTGTTGAGGTAAGAGTTTCACCATCACTTGATCTCCAACCTCGAACTCGACGTGTCTCCTCTTTGCATCCGCCCACTTCTTCATCTTCTTAGTCGCCGTCACACCCGGCAATTTTCGGAAATTTTAAATTTACTATTTTACCCTTTGACTTTTGGTTCCGACTTGACTTTTTGACTTTTGACCTTTTACGGTCACATAAAAACGATTACCGCGTAGCCGGTAAATTTTTGAAACGTATTTAAATAATAAATCATAATTACTATTATTATCGCTCATTTTCAAATTTATTTTTCAAACTTATTTGACTTGAAAACGAGAAGATATATGTTATTCCTAAATTGACTTATCAAAAACGACCCGCTAAATTACGTTTTCACGACTCGGACTCTAAAGCAATTTGATGTAAAACGACATTCCGGACAACTTTTCAGTTTTACCCGAGACACGAAACCAAGCAGAAAATGACTAAAATAGCCTCGCAAAGTTTTGAAAACCGCATACAACGCGTACCGACACAAAAATAATTAAATTTATATTTAATTATCACTTTTTATTAAATAAAAATATTTAATATTTTATTCAAAAGCGTTTATTTAAAACGCGAAGGTTAAAGTTAAAATTTATTTTACGGTCAAAGCTTAAAAACGATACCTAATAATTGATAAACATTCTAAATATATCTTATAAAAATATTTATAAAATAATAGTCATCTAAATACTCATTTTTATGAGAAAAATTATTTGGAACGCAACGGTGCAAATTTCGTGTTTTGAATCATCCGTTTACTAGCCCAAACGAGTCCCGAACCAATATTTTACAAAAGATTACACACTTAGTCCCTCTAGTAATATTTACAATGTTAACCCTAAACTATTCTAGACTTTACACATTTATTTTAAAGTTTCCAATATATATAGAAAATGAAGTAGGGTTTCTTCATAAGTTAACCCTAGCCCACATCTCATCTTCCCTCTCCTCTCTATTTTCGGGCCACCGGCGCCGCCCTCATTTCCGGCGAGTTTTTCCAGCCGTCACGCCATCGCAACCAACCCCTAACATCACCACGACCACCTTGTCTCCTCCATCTCCCACCGAACCACCGTCGACCCACCTCGCATCCCCACCACCTCGGCTGCTACTCCACGACAGCAGACCCCACCTTCACCTCACCACCATTCCGTCCCTCTCCATCTTCGAACCACCACATCGCCATCCCCACCACCACGGTCAGCCGTCGTTGAACCACCACCGTCACCATCATCTTCACCTCGTCACCATCAACCACCAGCCGTTGTCACTACCTCGACGCCACCAACACCACCACGCTGTCACCATAGCCGACATCACCATACCACCACCCTCGTCGACCTCCATCTCCCCACCTCGCTATCATCTCACAGCCGAACTAATAACTAATTTAGGTGGTTTTGTTTATTTAAGTTTATTTTATTTTCTTTTTACTTGATGGATTTTCGAGGGTGTTTGTTTGTGCGTTTAACTGCCCAAGGGGGCGTTTGGATCTGCGTTTTAACTGTAGCAACATATAGGGTGTGTTTGGTTCGCTGTCCAGCGACCCGTAAGGGTGCGTTTGGCACAGCAGCTCAATGGAGAGTTTGGTTTGCTGTTTAACCACCCCAAAGGGGTGCGTTTGGGACAGCAGTCCCTAATAAGGGTACGTTTGGTTTTGGTAACAGCCCCACAAGGGGTGTTTGTTTTTGGGATTTACAAGCACATAGGGTGCGTTTGGTTCATTGTTTAACAACCCGTAAGGGCGTGTTTGGTTTGGCAACCTTTAAGGCGTGTTTGGTTCATTTATGTTGTTCTTATTCGATCTAATCTAAATATATATATTTTTTGAAACACACAAATAATTGCAACATTTATTGATTTGGGGAAAAACGTTGAGTTGTGTAAAAATGGGAAACGTTGTATAAACGTATAGGTCATGCCGAAATTTATAGAAATTTATAAACTTAGTATTTTTCGTTAAAACTTTTATTATCTGGGAAACCCGATAAAAAGGATTAAGTTATATAGTTAATAAGAGTATTAAATTGTAATTTCACAATAACCCGACAAACAAACGAAAATTATACTTTTACTAACGAGACAACTAGTTTAGTTAAAACGCATGATGAAATACTAAATTATAAAATATTATTTTATAATTCTCCGCTAATAGAATAAAATATAAGTTTTGTAAAAAACTTTTACAACGTATTATTAATTTTCGTAACTTTGAAACGAGTGTTATAATTTAACGAGAACTCTTTATTAATTTACTTGGTGATTTTCAAACACGGGTCGAATTATTTTGTTCCAATTATTTTCTTACGTTTCTTATATAATACTTGTAAAATATTATATATTGCGACTTATTCTTTTGGTTATTTTATCATAGTATAGTATTCACCATAGGGAATTATAAAATTGTTTTTCGTTACTTTTTCATATGTAATATCTACTAATATTATTACATACTTTGAGTTGGCCTTTCGATTTATTTTAATTTAACCATACCCCAAACTCTTACAACTTGTAATCCAAATCCTTTATCAACGTGTCGCGTTGATATACTCATCCATCGAAAAAGCCCAAATTCATCACCCTAAAGTAGTGGGATATAACCATTATGATAAACTGCATCTTCTGGTCGAGCGTTCGTTTTCGTTTGTGTTGTGCTTATTATTTGCATTTCTGCTAATTATTTTGCAACATCTAAGGTGAGTTCATAGGGCCCTAGTTTTACTCGTTTTGAATAAATGCTTTATAACTTTTGGGGTGAGAAACATGCTAGTTTACAAACTCGTTTACACTACTGAATTTCAAACTCGTATACGTTGATTTCAAACTTGTTACATGATTGATATCACACTCGATTTTACTTATGGATATGAGTACTTTAAGCTTTTACGAAAACGTTAGTTGTTTTTACTATGGACACAAGTATCTTGATTTACTCTCCCTGTTTACGTGTTGCCTAAGTAGCTGTTTAGACCATTATTGCCCAAAATTTCCAGAACGTTATTACTGCAACCTTCTGTTGGTTAAGTGAGACGCGATGTGAATAAATAGATCTAGCTGGGACTAATTATCACTATCCGGGTAAGAAGCAATTTACTGTTCGAGTTTGCCAGAACATAGGAAATATTGTCACGTGATCTGGTTAGGTGGTCTTTGGTCGGACACCTATTAGGGAAAGCTATTACTTGTCATGTTATATGCTACTTCCCGCTATTAGTTTTCAGTGTCATGAAGCTTAGTGCAAACTAAATACCTTTTTAAGTGAAGTTGTATCTGTTTAGAACTGCTTGCATTTCGTTTTGAAACTTATGGTCCATTCACTGGTTGATCGTTTCTGATTTTACTAAACACTTTTTATAAATCTGCGGGTAAGGCAGTATTCACTAAACGTTTTTGATCTTCATAATGTTTTACTTAAACTTGAAACACACTTATGTTGACCGTTTTAAGCATGTTTTTCTCAGGTGATTAGCTTTGGACTTCTTGACGTGCTATGTGGAGTCTACGTGCAATGTGATACCATTATCAAGAATTTTATTTCTCATTCATACTCGTTGACTTTTCAAAACTTAATTATGCTTACGCAACATTTTCTTACGCTTCCGCAAATGTTTAATTTATTTTGAATCTTGTAAAACTTATCTATTTTTAAATAATGCAATGAGTCAGCATTTTTAAAACGTCCATTGGTGGTCGTTCTCTCGTGCTTTGTGTGATGTATATTATGATGTCATGCCTTCGGACACGTATTTCGTCCAGGCCCCATGTGGGGGTGTGACAACCGGGGGCATGACGTTCATTGCATAAAGAAGCACAAGAATATAAATGACGACCTCTATATGAGTCGTTTAAAAAGTTGCTCATATGATACATTACGTAAATAAGTTTTCAACCAAGTACAATCCATAGTTTTAACACAAAAGATAAATTGTTTAAAGGTAATCAAATGAACAATGTAATGCAAGAAATATCCATAATACGCAACCACGATGGGTAACTCTAACCATGAGACTCCATGAAAGCTAGCCATGCAAGTTATTGACATGAGAAAATACATGGTAAAATGTCAACATAAAGTTGGTGAGTTCATAGGTTTAAGTATGTGGAAACCGTAGAGGGGGGAGGGGGTGAATACGTTTCCTTAAAAAAATTTAAGATCAAAGATTTTATCACTCTCTGCCGGCGGTCCCATAAATATATGGGGGCGGCCTAGTACATGGGGCCGCCCTATTTAAGGGAATGCCTCAGAGGGTTTTCGGACTAGATCATTGGTATCAAATCATCAATCCAGTTAGACGAATTATTGGAAGTGTCGTTAAGGATTTTACAATTTAGCGCATATTCTTTACCAACATATCACACTCGCCAATGTTCTATACAAGAGTCGACACACCATGGTCTAACACAACATACAACAATTCACACAAATATATGCACAATGCAAGTGTAAAAGTAAAGCGATAAATGTAGAAACCTAAGTAAAAGAAAGGTAAAGAAAAAATGCCAATCCGACCGATGATTTATGGGTTCGGTCACGAAGCTCCTCTTTGCCCTACTCACTTCCTCTAGTATCCAACTCGCGAGAGTTACTTCACTAATCAAAAAAGCTCCCTTACGGCGGGAGAAACCTTATACTAATGCTTACATTATTTTCTGACACTAAGCTAGATGTCGAAGTCCTTCTTGGGTAAACTAAACTGTTATGTTTTATGGTCCCAACATAAACAACACTTGTGTATCTTTGGCCTTAGAAACACATAAACCGCGTCGCTTACATTATTTTTTGACACTAAGCTAAAGTCGAGGTCCTAATCTTGCTAGAAAAATCTACCACTTTCACCAATGTATTTTAAGGCCTATTATACTAAGCAACAACAATCAACCCATCCAAATATATACATCTTTTGGATCTACACACTACTAAAGTTTGGAAGACATTGACTCGATTATATGTAACAAAATGTTACAATATTGACTAACTAGACTACATAACTTCGGATCTATGAAGATGACGAAGTTTTCTCTTGCACTGTGAAAAGATGGAAAAGGATAGAAGGATTGGATCACATTTAAAACAAGGACTTAAATGATCAAAGGTTTAGCGAGATTGTGGATCTAGAGAGAGAAAGAACTGAAAGAAAATCGTGCAAAAGGGTTGTAAAATCAGTTGGAGATGACCTACTATTTATAGGAGCTAAAAGCTGACAGTCTGACAACACGGGTCCAACAGGCCCCAAAATATATTAGGAGGGCCGCCGACCCTTATAGGGGGCCGACACTTGACTACGCTTCTACTTTGTGTCTTTTTGTGGGAAGGTGTATTGGTATAGAAGTTCTTTCTTGGGGGGAAACCAGATTTTAAATTTTTATATTTAATAAACTATTTTTTTATTAAAAAGTATTTTGTGTTTATTTATTTTTGTGAAAATACTTTGTAGAATTTATGGGTAAGAAAAATATTTTTCTTTGATCAATCTACAAGTTTATATTTGTTTGTACATACCTTATGTGATTTCGTGGAGGCAAAAAAAATGTCGGTGTTAATGCAAGATTGAGACATCGAGTGTTGTTTGATGCATGATGCATTGATGATTTGTGATTTCGTGTAATTTGCGCACTTTACGTTATGTATTACAAGTTACAGGTGTCTATCACCAAATATAACAGAGATCGTATAGATTAAATATTCGTTCTTATTTGCACTAACAATCTCCCCCTTTTTGATGATGACAAACTATGTAAACTATAGCACATAGTAGAGTTTAAAAGTTACTCGTTTACACTCCATTCTCCCCCTTTTGTTGAAGCAAAAAGGTATTATGCGGCTAATGGTTGAAGCATATATGTTAGAGGTTTGAGAAGAATACATGAGAAGAGGTATGTGCTCGTACGGTATATACGTTTAAGGAATGAGAAGAAGGTATATGAGAAGTAAAGCGTGAAGCGTGAGATTGTATGTTTCTTTTGGATAGTTTTAGAAAAAAGTCATGAGAGGTGAGAAGTAGGCAAGAGAAAAAGGTAGGTACTTCGAGTGTGTAGGTTGAAGGAATAAGGAAAAGGTAGATGCTCCAAGTATATATGTTGGAGGAATGAGAAGAAAATATGATAAATAAGGTTGAGGCGGTTTTGAAGTGGAGGAGGTGAAGTATTTGGAGTATGGATGAGCCCTTCATCGTATTTGACAATCTCCAATCCTATCTTCCTATAAAGGTAAGCTTGCATCATCCTAGTGAAGTCCTCTTCTTCATGGTTTACCACTCCCATGCTTTTTACCCACATATCTCCTAGCTCCCCCTTGCTCATTGCGTCCCTATGATAATATCATTCCTTGTATATTGACTCTAACGGATCCATGGATCAAATAAATTACCATCGATGCTCAAGAAGTTCGATGCAATTTAAATGAGTAGAGCGCTTGCAAGTGCTCCCCCTCGGTGTATGCTCCCCCTTGTTTGGGGAACCAAGGAATCAAGATATTGTTGTGCTACAAAACAAAGTTAGTAGACAAGTGCACATATACATATAGCAAAACATTAGCGGGGAACTAGACATGCACTTCTAGGTTTTATTATTCTAAAGTATGACACTTTTGAAAGAAAGTTAGAAGCTAGACACATGCAATCATTATTTAAAAAACAACAACCTAAATGATATAATTAAAAGACTCAAGACATATGTTTACGGAGAAAGATTAGACCGAATTTTGATAAACAAGAATTGGATTCTTTTATTGATTAACACAAATAATTATGAGAATGACCTTTTTAAAAGTAGATGAATAATATGTCAAAGAATAAAAAGAAAAATAAGACGAGGATGGAGACGATGTGCTCTTGGATGTGAATGAAAATAATCCCATAGAGCCGAAAAGTGGGAAAGGATGAGTGATACTAAAGAAGAAACGTGTTGATGAGAGGTTGATAGAAAAGATTGATATATCATTTGCACTAACAATTGATGTGCATATGATCCTATCGAGACAAAAGTGGATGATTGGGAATTCAAAGGTTTGTTTGGTGTTTTGTTGGTTGACAATGTTGAGGAACAAAGGTGGGATGTGAAATGAGGTAGTTCTTTCATGGTGGAAGAATAATGAGAGACTCAACAATGTGGTGACTCAATAACACTTGAAGATTGAATATCTTCTTTATGTTCTTCACTTTCTAGAAAGTGGCAAGTTTAGCGAAGGAGTGACATTTGCATTTCGCAAATTACTTAAATATTTCGGATGAAATAATTAAGTTAGGAGAGATATAGGAGGAATTTTAATAGTAACAAGACTATTAAAAGAGAAGAAACATTTAGACGTGAGAGGAAACGTTAGAGGAGAAAAGACTTATTAGAAGTGAAGAAGAACATTTAGAAGTGAGAAGAAATGTCGAAAGTAAAAAGACTATTAGAAGTGAGACGACTATCCAAAGTGAGAAGATTATTGAGAAAGAGAGGAACCGTTTAGAAGTGAAAAGACCATTCGAGGTGAGAAAAGAGGTTTACGAGAAGTGAGGACCAAGATGTGAGGAGATTTATGAGTATGACGATTGTAAGGATTGTATTTGAGAATGAGACGTATTTCATTATGAAATTCACTTGACTATTAACAATATAAGCAATGATGCTTGTGAGTGTTAGGATGTAAGGATGACCCATTGATTTATAGAGAGATATTAGGCATAGGTTTGGGTGTAGGAAAGACGTCAGCTCTTAGCAACAGAAAAGAGAGAGGGTGTGCTTGTTTAATGATTTGAAAAGAAATGACAGATATCTCAAGCCTGCTGCCGGCGGTCCTAGATATATCTTCCTCGTATCTTATCGTGAATAAGGTTGGGTCTACTATACCTTTAGTAAAACCTTTATGTAGAAAACTAGAAAAGGGGGCAGAGGCGGAGCCAGTAGGGTAGCTGGCGGGTGCTCAGCCACCTCCAACTGGCCAAACTAACCCACCTTGTTTCCTAATTTCCCAGCTATGTTTCACAAAGTCTTTAATCCAGCCCCTGCCAACATGGACGACCTTGGATTTGGTTGAACTGACGATGACCCAAGACATCAAACAAGTGAGAAACATCAGATAGGTTGCGTTTGTGATGAAGATCGGAGAACGTACACTTTATAAGCTGATTGGCTTATTTTTTTAAAGCTTATATAAACAGAGTTTCTGTTTTTTCTTTGATAGAGAAGACGACTTATCTCTTTTGTGTGGGCCAAGAAAAACTTTCTTTTTACCCTATTTAGATGTAAAATTATAGTGTAGCCCTTCATTAGGTGTTCCCTTATTTTCTGTTACGAAACCGTGTTCAGCTTGCTCCAGGGTCTTTACGGGGGATATTTATAGAGACCATGTGGTGTCATGTGCTGGTATTGTTGGTATCAAACATCGGCATAACGTGGTGCGTGATACCCTTGTTGACATATGTTATCGATCCGGGATTTCTTCTGGTAAAGAAGTTGACATCGGGCTTGGTGGTGGAAGTGACAAATCCTTACGTCCAGCTGATGTGCTTCTCTACTCGTGGGATGTTGGACGTGATGTTTGTGTGGATTTGGACAGGGTACCTACCCGTTGACACAGAAGGGTTTGGTTGATTTTTGCCCGGGTGTGTGGTGAATTGACGCCGGACAACGCAAACGAGATAAATATGAGG
Organism: Tanacetum coccineum; assembly: GCA_026074375.1. Lineage (NCBI taxonomy): Eukaryota > Viridiplantae > Streptophyta > Magnoliopsida > Asterales > Asteraceae > Tanacetum > Tanacetum coccineum. The sequence continues at coordinate 27,302 of BQNB010006584.1, read as the reverse complement.
CTAAATGTGCGGAATTAGATAAGGTTTTTCTTCCCTTTCTCCTTTCTATTCTTTTTGGGGGACTCGTGAGGAAAGATGATGTGACCTTATTGAACCGGATACGAAAGTTTCCTGGCCAGACGTAAGGAGGCACGCGCTACTGTTCACATTTTTAATAGGATTGGGTTCTCTATTGCTAAAGGAATGGGAGCCCAGATAGTATCTTGGCTTCCCTCCAATCTGTTGTAATCTCTATTATTCTAATGAAGTGAGTTTTATAAAATTAATATAAATAAATAATATAATAATAATCAATAATAATATATGATTAATACTATAATAAAGAAGAAAACAAACAAAGATGAAGGCGACGAGCTTGACAATATCAAGACGGATGGTGGTCTTCTCGAGTATTGTGAATGTTCATAAAACAATCTTATGACGAGGTATAAGGTTATCTTAAAAGTGATAGCGAAAATAGTAGAGGAAAGAGATTAGCCATCTCTATGGTTGTAGAGGTGTGGTTGAGTGAGAAGGAAGAGGTGTGATCGAAAGATAAAGAGTGTTTTCGTCAAAGAGAAAGAATGTTTTCTTCGAAGAGAAAGAATGTTTTCGTCGAAGAGAAAGAATGTTTCATCGAAGGGATAGAATGTTTTTGTTGAAGAGAAAGAATGTGTTCGTCGAAGAGAAAGATGTTTTTGTCGAAGAGAAGAGGAGTTGTCGTCGAAAAGAAAAGGAGAGCGTTTTAACTAATGTTGTTAAAAGGCTTGAATAGGGATTTTTGGATATGACCTTTAACGTTTGCGATTGCAAGTTAAAGATACTTAAATATCTCGGATGGAATATTTAAGTTGTCAAACCTACTTGGAAGGGTATTAGATTTGCATCTAACTTTTCCGTGACAAAGAGTAGATTATTTGGAAGAAAGGGAGATGGTGATTAAAGATATGTGTGAAGGAAGACTCTAGAAGATTTAAGACCATTTTATGACTCTTTTGAAAATTTAGATTAGTGACCTAGACGCGAAGAAAGATATTCTAGTGTGAGAAAATATATACATAGATGTATAAGACATATACGATATAGCATGCCAAGTTTATCTAAGCATGCATCAAAACACAATATCAACCAAGAAATTAATTGTGTAAGACTGTATGACATCTATACCTTATTATCATTACATCAACCTAACTTAGTGTAGGTGCAAAATAAAAGTAGTTATGTAAGATGACGCAAACAAAAAATGATTAATTTTGAAATGTAATCATCATTGTAAAAAATGTTAGCATTTGCATTTAGGAGCATGTGTGATTTAAATAAACTAAGAGTTTTTATCTAATATTGCTAGAAAAAGGCAAACGCTTTTACAACTAAACATGCATTTCAATAGCTAAGCAAATAAACATGAGCATTAAGATAAACTTAGAAAGCATATAATTGCTATTTAGTAGGAGCAGTTTATAATCTTGAACCTTCAAAGCACATATTGTGAAATGCATTAGTATAGATTGACTAAGGAGAAACTAATTTCTTTTGCTTAGTGTGCAATACTAAATGAAATATAACGGCTATCAATGTAGGGACTATCATTAGGCTTATTTAGGAAGACGGATTTTAATCAATTAGTAGAATGTATATGGAGACGTATCATAGTGGTGCTCAACTTCAGGCGAAACTGACCATTTTTACGGGTTTATACCACGAACCCAACTTCAATCTTGGAAGCAATTCAACGTTTAAGGTCAAATTTAAATTTCTAGTAGCATAGATTCTCAGTAGCTCATTTCATGTTAGACAAATAGAATTCCTATATTTCCTTAATGAAGTGAGAAAAGACAAAATTTGTATTATTCTTTTAATAATGCATACATGACTCAACTAACATGCTTTAATTCTGGTTCGCATAATCCTAATTAAAATGTGTGGGAATTCCAAGGTTAAATGATAGAGCAAACAAGATGTTGTAGGTTTAGAGAGGAATGCAGTCAGCTAGCCCATAGGAGTATGCTTAAGAGTGACCAATGTGTAATCTCTTTAATGAGGAGTCATGTTCAAAGAATGCACCTATTGATGTCTTTTATAAAAAAATCCAATTAAGGTTATTTACCTCAATAGATCCTTGTGAAATGTTTCTTTGTATACTCTATGATGATGATTTACTAACGTTTTGTTACATGTATGATGGAACCTATAAGCAAGAATTCATAAGAGGAAGATTGTTTTAAAAATCTAATGCAATAGGGCGGAATTTACTAAACCGAAGATGAATTCTAAGAAGAAGAATCCCATCGATCCGTGGAGGTCTGCCAAAATTTAGGAAAAGGATATTTTCCATATTTGGGAGATGGTGTTGAAATTAGGTTATTAGGAGAAGATTATATAAGTTATAAGGGTTCTTTGTTTGAGTTTTCAAAAATGACATCCAAGTCTTGCTTATCAAGTTGGAGTACTTATGAGTTTCCTGATTGGAAGAAGTCATAAAAGTCGTCATCAAACTTAGGCACATAGAGTGTGTTAAGCTTATCTCCCATCATTTTTGTATAGTTGATAATTCGTTTCAATTTCTAGGTCGGAATGTTTTTCGGTTTATATTTCCAAACAATGGAATCCTCGTAAACGATTCAAATTTTTAAAGGGTCCAAATGGGTTCTAGAAGGCACTAAGGTCTGTTGTACTTGAGGACAGAAAGTTTAAGTCTAAAATTGTTTTAGTCATAACTAATTAATTTTTATCATCTAGAGCTTGATACTCAATTGCTGAATTTAAGTTAAGGACTTGTCTACCCAAGTGTCAACTGGTTCAAAATGCCTAACTACTCTTAAAGGACTATAATTTTGTTCAAATCCCAGAACTCATATTTGCGCACTAATCTTGTAAAAATCACTTAAAAATGTAAACGAATTCGATTTCTTTTGGGCACCTCTAGAAAGTTTTATAACACACTATATTAAGATAATTTGAAAAAAAAATTACTCATGGGTTACCCTAAATTGGTCGTTACAAGCTCACAAGTCAACACAAAAATCTACTCAAATCTAGGGTATGTAAAACAAGCTTTTAAACATATCTCTTATACATAAGCATACTAAGGAGTTATAACTCATATATGAAGTAAATAAAATTTATATAAACATGAAAATAATGATACTTAAAAATATGGATGAAGATGGATGCTTAAATATGCAAGATTACCCAAAATAACTAAGAAACCCTAGTTTTTATGCTTCCAAAACCCTTATTTTTATACCCTTAATCAAATAAATCTTGCATCCCTTGTTCTTGATGTTTTGGCTAACGAAATTAGAGAGGAAAAGAGAGTGTGAAATGTGTTTGAATGGTGTGTTATGATAAGAGTTAGGTAGTGTTTCTTATATAGAAAAAGAATGGATAAGTTTAAATGGTCTAAATGGGTTTACATGTTTTTGTATTGGCAAAGAAGGAAATGAATACATTGAGCCTTGTAGAGGTATGGGTGGGCTGATCTAAGGATGAATAAGGGGGGTTTCCATAGTGTATTGTGTCAAGTATGAAAAGAGAAAGGGGGTTAACCAAGCTAAAAAACATGTTGTCTACCTTCCCCTTTTAGATGACGATCTCTAGATGGTTTAGGGGAGGGGTTTTGTGTAGTTTTTGAAAGTATAAGGTGTAATTATGTAAGTATATAAAAGGTGGTAAAGTGTTGGCAATCTGTGTATGCATGCATGCAAAATTATGCAAGTTTAAATGACTTACGTAAAAGTTAAAATATTGAATACATATGACTTGTAAAATATGTTTATGAGTATGATAATGTACTTGTTATGCGTAGACTAAACTTAGTCTAAAGGCGTAATTCGTTCAAATTTGTTTCTCATTGTATGCGGGATAACCTAACTGGTTATACTTAAAGCCAAAAAATTTGCTTGCTTGAAATAAAACATTCAAGTTTATAAATAAATGTAAACCCAAAATTGCCGGTTGTCACAGTCTCCCCTTGTTAAGAAATTTTTGTCTCGAAATTTAGTTTGTGTTTTTCGGTGATTAGGTGTCTGAGAAAGGGTGTGGGTAAGTATTCGAAATAGTATTTGAATAGAAAACATTAATGAGTTCATATACAATTGCAAAATAGTTTCATAAATATATTTCTGTTTTTTACACACAAAAACAAGTAACAATTGTTTAAAACGATGGGTTGTGAATTTACACAAACAAAATGTTTTTTTCAAACAGTTTACTTTACAAAGTCGTTTTGTACATAACTATAATATATCGACGCCCAGATATGGCATAACTATTTCCTGGAGTTAAACATAGGTGAGTCAGGCTATGTTTAACTGAGTTCTAACGACTGGCAATACTCAGATTAGTTTTACACTAGTGATATGTGTGGTTGCTTTTAAAAGTGTTTTCTTCATTAGGGATTGATAGAATAATCAACGTGTGTCATATTTTCTAGAAGGGTATTGGGTAAGTCATGAAAATTTTTAAGTCCCCCTTGTTATCACTCACAATGTCATGAAAAAGTGTTAGAGATCATTGTATCACTCACAATGTCTTAAAAAGTTATAGTGATCATTGTATCACTCACAATGTCTTGAAAGGTTTTAGTATTGAATCTTAAACTGTTAAAATAAGGGAGAGCGGTTTCTTCAAAAATCAATGAAAGTATGAGATATTGAGGCGTTAGTAATCTGTTCTAAAAGTAAGTTGTTTAAAAAGTATGGGACGATTTATGATCAAAACTTTGGAGTTAGATAGTTAAAAGAGCCAGTAAGGTCGGAGACTGTGGACATGTTTAAGTGTTATATCAAACATCATTTATATAAAGGCAAGTGTAAACATATAGTGAGTATGCGCGCAGTATGTTATGATGCAATGGTTATTGTCTAGGCTTAACAATGCAACCTAATTCTCTATAACCTTGGCTCTAGATACCAATCTGTCACACTCCCAAAATATCACAGCAGAAAGTAATTCGGGCATGATGACTTCATAGCACAAAGACGCAAAATAATATAAAGAACGACCTCTATATGATTCGTTTAAAAAGTTGTTCATTTGATACATTACGTAAAATAAGTTTTCAACCAAGTACAATCTGTAGTTTCAGCACAGAAGATAAATTGTTTCAAAAGGTAATCAAATGAACAAATTAATTCAAGAAATCTCCATGAGACGCAACTTTAGATGGGTGCCTCTAACCATGAGACTTCAAAAAATCTAGCCGTGTAAATTATTGAGAACCTGAGAAATACATGCTAAAGTGTCAACATAAAGTTGGTGAGTTCAAAGGTTTTAGTAATTAGTAACGTTCATTAGAAGTAGTGTGGACCACAAGGTTTCTAAGTGTATGACTGTTGTAACACATACATTATCCCAAGAATGGTATTACTATTGCACTAAGCTCATGACATCGAGTACAAATAAAGTTGCATGCAAATCCTAGACTGTTAGATTTTTTTCCCCGAAGTTCGATGTTTTGCCAAAAACATTCAAGTACTACCTCAAATGAAATGCGTCCGTTTGACATGGTAATCAGTTGTTACATACCGGACGGGGGTTGGCAACCCTAATAGATCTATCCAACCTAGCATTGTGCTTAACCACCTTCACGTCAATTACAACCGGCCCTCATGATAGTGGGGACTTCATGGCTATAAGTGGTACTTAGGCAATTACGTAAAAACTTTAAAACTACTCGTTGTCCAATATGTAAAAACGGAGCAATGTAATCTCGCCTCAAGTAGTTGCAAAAAAGTATAAATCAGTATAAGTCGGGGGTATGAAACTCACCTAAGTGTATGATACAATCGGGGAAAATAACGCATTAATTTTGTTCTATGATAGTGCTAAAATAGAATCGATTCTACCGCCGACTGAAAAATAATGAGGCGCTTTAGGTTTACAACAATGAGTGCACTAAATACATATGAGTTTTATAAATATTTTGCTCAACATAGTATGCTTGTGTCTAAGGTTTTACAAGTTTAAAATATACTTTATAATTAAAATTGCAAGTGTTTTATATAAGAAAGTTACTAAACTAGATTGTTAAAATTAGAGTTTTCTCAAATTTACAGGGTCGTATCTCCCTCATTTTTTATTGTACAAATTCATTTCAAATGTCTAAATCGAAGGTTTTCGAGTTAATTTCCAAAAATGTAAGCCTTATAAAGCGAATCAAATTTTAAAGAGTCCAAATGGGGTCTAGAAGGCACAGAGGTTCTGTTGTCCCTAGGACAAAAAGTTTAGCTGAAATTGTTTTAGTCATAACTCACTCAATTTTTATCCTCTCGGCTTGATCCAATTTTATGAGTTTAAGTTAAGGTCTTATCTATCAAAGTTTCAACTGGCTCAAAATGCCAAACTACTCTTAAAGGGCTCATAATTTTGTTCAAAGTCCAGAACTCATATTTACGCATTAATCTTGTAAAAATCATTTAAAAATGTAAATGAATTCGATTTCTTTTAGGCACCTCCAGGAAGTTTTCTAACACGCTATATTAAGATATTTTGAAAATATTTTTACTCATGGGTTAACCTAAAATGGTCGTTACAAGCTCACAAGTCAACACAAAAATTTACTCAAATCTAAGGTATGTAAAACAAGACCTTTGTAAATATATCTTATCTTTATACACAGCCATTATTAAGGAGTTATAACTCATATATGAAGTAAATAAAATGTATATAAATATGAAAATAATGATACTTACAAAAATGGATGAGTATGGATGCTTAAGTATGCAAGATTACCCAAAATAACTAAGAAATCCTAGTTTTTATGCTTTCAAAACCCTTGTTTTTATACCCTTAACCAAATAAATCTTGCATCCCTTGTTCTTTATATGCTGGCTAACAAAATTAGAGAGGAAAGGAGAGTGTGAAATATGTTTGACTTTGAATGGTGTGTTATGATAAGAGTTAGGTAGTGTTTCTTTTATAGAAAAAGAATGGGTAAGTTTGAATGGTCTAAATGGGTTCACATATTTTGTATTGGCAAAGAAGGAATGGAATAAATTGAGCCTTGTGGAGGTGTAGGTGGGATGATTTGAGGAATAAAAGAGGGGGTTTAGTTTTCCATGTTACTATTTGCATACTAGTGTATTGTGTCAAGTATGAGAAGAGAAAGGGGGTTATCCAAGCTAGAAAACATGTTGTCTACCTTCCCCTTATAGATGACGATTTCTAGAAGGTTTAGAGGAGGGTTTTTTTTATAGTTTTTGAAAGTATAAGGTGTAGTTATGTAAGTATATAAAAGGTGGTGAAGTGTTGGTAATTTGTGTATGCGTGCATGCAAAATCATGCAAGTTTAAATGACTTACATAAAAGTTAAAATATTGAATGTGTATGACTTGTAAAATATGTTTATGAGGATGATAATGTACTTGTTATGCATAGATTAAACTTAGTCTAAAGGCGGAATTCATTCAAATTTGTTTCTCGTTGTACGCGGGATAACCTAACCGGTTATACGTAAAGTCTAAAATTTGCTTGTTTGGAATAAAACATTCAAGTTAATAAATAAATGTAAACCTAAAATTGCTGGTTATCACATTCTCCCATTTTTAAGAAAATTTTTCATGATCCGAAAATTTAGTTTCTATGTTATCGGTGATTAGCGTATCTGAGAATGGGTTGAAATGGGTATGGGCAAGTATTCAAAATAGTATTTGAGTATCAACCATAAATGAGTTCATAAAACAGTGCCAAAAATAGTTCATAAAATAATTTCAAGCTTTCCACCCAAAAACGAGTAAAACAATTAAAAAAAGTTGTGAATACTCTCACAAAATGTTTGATATTCAACAATTTACGTATAATGTTGATTTAAACATAACTCTAATATAACGACCCCTAGTATAGCATAAATCTTTCCTAAGTTAAACATAGGTGATCATGCTATGTTTAACTGAGTTCTAACGATGCAATACTCAGCTTCGTTACACTTTTAAAAGTTGTTTTCATCATTTGGGATTGAAAGAATATCATGAGTGTTAAAATTATCTAAAAGGGTATTTGGTAAGGTCATGAAAAGTTTTAAAGGCCATTGTATCAGTCAATGTCATGAAAAAGTATTAGAGATCATTGTATCACTCACAATGTGTTGAAAAGTTTTAGTGATCATTGTATCACTCACAATGTCTTGAAATGTTTTAGTATTGAATTATAAACTGTTAAAATAAGGGAGCATGTTGTTTCTTACAAATCACAAAAAGTAAAGTGATGACGCGTTAATAAATGTGTCTCCAAAATAGGATCGTTTCAATGTTTTCGGAGACTGTGCTCAAACTCGCGAGTCAAATAATAAAATAACCAGTAGGATCGGCAGACTGTGACAAGTTTTAGTGTTATATCAAACATCATTTATATAAAGGCAAGTGTAAACGTATAGTGAGTGTGCGCGCAAAATGTTATGATGCAATGGTTATAGTCTAAGCCTAACAATGCAACCTAGTTCTCTATAACATTAGCTCTAGATACCAATCTGTCACACTCCTAAAATATCACATCAGAAGGTAATCAGGGCGTGGTGACTTCATAGCATAAAGAAGCATAAGAATATAAAGAACGACCTCTATATGAGTCATTTAAAATAGTTGTTCATCTCGATATCATTATGCTAAAATAAGTTTTTTCAAGCCAAGTACAATCCTAGTTTTAAAACAAAGATTAATTATTTTCAACTTGGTAATCAAATGAACAAAGTAATTGCAAGAAATCTCCATTGAGAAAAGTTTACAAATACAATTTCTTTTACTTAATTACCAATGTATTAATACAATCTTTTATTTTGTGTGCTTTACGTTATGTATTACAAGTTACATGTTTGTCATCACCAAAACATAAAGAGATCGTATAGATTAAATATCGTAATATTTGCACTAACAAAGTAAAATATCAGTGTGGACCACAAGGTTTCCGGATGTATGACTATTGTAACACATAAAATATCATAAGAAAAGTATTACTATTGCGTTAAACTCGTGACACCAAAGCCTTAACGTTACGTGTGAACGCAGTCTGTTAAATTCGTGCCCCGAAGTTCGATGTTTTGCCAAAACATCCAAGTACTACCTCAAATGAAATGCATCCGTTTAACATGGTAATTAGTTGTTACATACCTGGATGGGGGTTGTCTACCCCAATATATCTATCCATAGCATTCGTGCTTACACAAAGTAATTAATGGTTCATGATAGTGAGGACTTCATGGCAATATGGTAACTTAGGCAATACGTAAAATTTTAAAGTACTCGTGTCCATATGTAAAAACTAGCAATGTATTCTCACCCCAAATGTTGCAAAACAAGTATAAATCATGTAAAAGTGGGGCTATGAAACTCACCTCAAGTGAATGATACAATCGGGAAAATAACGCAAGTTTAAATATTGCTCGAGTCTTAACCGCGACCTAATTAAATAACGAGGCGCTTTATGTTTACAACATGAGTGTACCAAATGCATATGAGTTTTGTAAATACTTTTATCACCCTACTATGCTTGTACCTAAGGTTTTCTAAGTTCAAAATATACTTTACAAACAAGTTTACAAGTGTTTTACATTAAAAGTTTCATAAAATAGCTTGCTGGAATTTGGGTTTTCTCAACTTCATGAGGTCGTATCTCACTCGTTTTCTACTGAAATAATGTATTTTGAAATCCTATATTGAAGGTTATTGAGTTATCTTTCCAACCATGTAAGTCTCGTAAAGTGAATTAAATTTTAAAGGGTCCATACGGGTCATAAAAGACACAAAGGTCCTGCTGTCCTTTGGACAATTTGTGTTGCTGAGATTGTTTTAGTTATAACTCACTTAATTTTTATCCTCTCGTATCGATTCAAATTGATGGGTTTAAGTTAAGGTCTTATCTACAAAAGTCTTAAAGGCTCAAAATGCCAAACAACTCTTAAAGGGCTCATAATTAAATTCAAATTCGAGAACTCATATTTGCGCACTAATCTTGTAAAAAACATTCAAAAATGTAAACAAACCCGAATCCTTTTAGGCATCTCTATAAATTTAACTAACACACTATATTAAGATATTTTGAAAAGATTTTTACTCATGGGTTATCATAGAGTGGTCGTTACAAGCTCACAATTCAATACAAAATCTGCTCTAGTTTAGGGTTTATAAAACAAGCTTTTAAACATATTTCTCTTATACACAAGCATACTAAGAAGTTATAAATCATATATTAAGTATGTAAAATGTATGTAGATAAGAAAAAAAATGATACTTACAAAGATGAATGAAGATGGATGCGTAAGTATGCAAGAGTTACCAAAAAAAAACAACTAAGAAACCTTAATTTATCAACCTAAATCCTTAGCTTCCAATTCAAACCCTTAGATCTTCTTGTAAAATACTTAACTAACTTTGAAAACCTTTTGTTCTTGCCCAAAATTATGCCAAAAATTATAAGGGAAAGATAGAGCTTTTGTGTGTTTAAAATTGTACCTTCTTTATATAGTAAAAGTCTTAAGGAAGGATGGGTTGTTTTAACTAGCTAGCAATGCTTGATCCATGGGGTTAAAGGGGCGGCAAAGGGAATATGGGTAATAGCAGGGGTGAAAGTAACAAATGTTTAGTAATAAGGGTGAAAGTAACAAAAGTTTAGTAATAAGGGTGAAAGTAACAAAAGTTGAGTAATAGGGTGTAGGAACCCGGATATACTTTCACTTCACCATTGATTTATTAAGAAAATAGATAAGAGAAAAATGAAAAAGAGTAGAGAGAGGTTAGAGAGAGAAAGTAGAGAGAAGAAAAAAGATGGTTGAATTACAAATGTGAAAAACACAAATGGAACCAACACCATCTCCACACTTGGAGAGGGGTATTTATACCACTTAATGGACCGGCCTTGTAAGGCTTGTTGGGCCATGGTTTAATTACGTTCACGAGCCCGTTTACCCTTCTCGCCTATTACAACATACATGACATAAAGACCGAGATTAATAATATATTTTGAGGCAAACATAGGGTGAAAGTAACAAAAGGTGGATAAAAGGGATGAAAGTAAATAAGCATAATATAGAAATGAGCTTCTATATGATTTAATAAGAGGGGGGATGATTCAAAGTATGCGAGAAGGAGGGAAATGCATTTTGAATTTTGAAAGTATATAAGTTTAGGTATGTATATATAATAAAAGGTGGTAAAGTGTTTTGCATGCATGCATGAATATGTAAACTTGTATAATTTATGTAAAACTTATAGAATGTATGCAAAATACTTATGAAATATGTTCATGATGATGATAACATGCTAGTTATGAGTAGACTAAACTTAGTCTAGAGTTGTTGTGCATTCAAATACGTTTTTCATAGTACGCGGGATAACCTCTTCGTTTATAAGTTAAAGCAAGTACGTACATATTCAAAGTAAATGGTTCAAGTTTTTAAGTAAAAGTAAACATGAAATTTTGGGTTGTCACAGTCTCCCTTGTTAAGAAAATTTCGTCCCGAAATTTAGTTTGTGTTATTCGATGATGCGGTGTCTAAGAAATTGTGTAGGTAAGTATTCGAAATAGTATTTGAGTTTCAAACAGCAATCGGTTCATAAAACATTACCAAAATAGTTAATAAGACGATTTCAAGCTTTCCTCCCAAAAACGAGTAAAACAGTTAAAGAAAGAGGGGTTGTGAATACTCACACAACATGTTTGCTTTTTGACAGTTTACGTATAAAATCAATTTAAACATAACTCTAACATAACGAACTCTAGTATAGCATAAATCTTTCTTAAGTTGAACGTAGGTGATCAAGCTATGTTCAGGTGAGTTCTAATGATGCAATACTCGGCTTAGTTATACTAGTGACATGTTTGGTGCTTTTAAAAGTTGATTTCAACATTTGGAATTGACAGACTATGATGAGTTTCAATATTTTCTAAAACGATATTTGGTAAGGTCATGAAAAGTTTTAAAGACCATTTGTATCAGTTGCAATGTCTTGAAAAAAATTACGTTGATTTAGAAACCATTAAAATAAGGGATCATGCTTATTCAAAATTACAAAAAGTAAAGAGGATGATGCGGTAGTAAATCGTGTTCCAAAAGTAGGTGTTTCAAAAGTATGGGATGGGTGTTTAAACTCGGAGTCAGATAACAAAATAATTAGTGGAATCTACAGACTATGACAGGTTTTCAATACCATCTAAAATGGTATTATGTAAAGTCATACAAAAAATTTTAGAAACTTGTATCACTCACAATGTTTTAGAAACAAACGAGACCATTGCTTCACTCACAATGTCTTAGAAATAAGCGAGACCATTGATTCACTTACAATGTCTTAGAATTAAAGGAAACCATTGTTTTACTCACAATGCCTTAGAAAAAGCTTTAGTATTGATTTAAAGACCGTTTAAGTAAATGAACATGTATGACAGTTTAGTAATTATGCGCGTAGAAGGCTTATGATGCAACAATTATAGTGTAGGCCTAACAACGCAACCTAGTTCCTTTATAACCTTAGCTTAATCTGTCACACTCCTAAAATATCGCAACGGAAAGGTAACCGGGGGCGTGACGTTCATATCATAAAGAAGCACAAGAATATAAAGAACGACCTCTATAAGATTCGTTTAAAAGTTGTTCATTCGATACATTACGTAAATAAGTTTTCAACCAAGCACAATCCATAGTTTCAACACAGAAGATAAATTGTTTCAAAAAGTAATCAAATGAAAAAAGTAATGCAAGAAATCTTCATGAGACGCAACCACGGGTGACTCTAACCATGAGACTACATGAAACCTAGCCATGCAAGTTAGCGACCTAAGAAAATACATGCTAAAACATCAACATAAAGTTGGTGAGTTCATAGGTTTAAGTAAAATATCAGTGTGGACCACAAGGTTTCCGAGTGTATGACTATTGTAACACATACAATATCACAAGAAAGATATTACTATTGCACTAAGCTCATGACACCGAAGCCTTAACGTTACATGCAAATGCCAGTCTGTTAGATTCATTAGATCTATCCATAGCATTTGTACTTACACAAAGTAATTAACGGTTTATGATAGTGGGGACTTCATGGCAATATGGTAACTTAGGCAATACGTAAAAGTTTAAAGTACTTGTGTCCATATGTAAAAACGAGCAATGTATTCTCACCCCAAGTGTTGTAAAACAAGTATAAATCATGTAAAAGTGAGGCCATGAAGCTCACCTCAAGTAAATGTTACAATCGGGAAAATACGCAAGTGCTAATATAGTTCGAGTCCTAGCCGCGACCTAATTAAATAACGAGGTGCTTTATGTTTACAATGTGAATGTACAAAATGCATATGAGTTTTGTAAATACGTTTATCACCCTACTATTCTTTTGTCTAAGGTTTTCTAAGTTTAAAATATACTTTACAAACAAGTTTACAAGTGTTTTACATTAAAAGTTAAATAAAATAGCTTGCTGGAATTTGGGTTTTCTCGACTTCACAGTGTCGTATCTCACTCGTTTTCTACTGAAATAATGTTTTGAAAGCATAGGTTAAAGGTTATTGAGTTATCTTTCCAACCATGTAAGACTCGTAAAGTGAATAAGATTTTAAAGGGTCCATATGGGTCATGTAAGACACAAAGGTCCTGCTGTCCTTTGGACAGTTTGTATTGCTAAAATTATTTTAGTCATTACTCACTCAATTTTTATCCTCTCGTATCGATTCAACTTTTTGAGTTTAAGTTTAGGTCTTATCTACAAAAGTATTAAAAGGCTTAAAATGCCAAACTACTCTTAAAGGGCTCATAATTACGTTCAAAGTCCAAAACTCAGATTTGCGCACTAATCTTGTAAAAATCATTCGAAAATGTAAACGAACCCGAATTCTTTTGGGCTAAATTTAACTAACACACTATATTAAGATATTTTGAAAATAGTTTTACTCATGGGTTAATCTAGAGTGGTCGTTACAAGCTCACAAGTCAATACAAAAATCTGCTCTAGTTTAAGGTTTGTAAAACAAGCTTTTAAACATATTTCTCTTATACACAAGCATACTAAGGAGTTATAAATCATATATGAAGTATGTAAAATATATCTAAATATGAAAATAACGATACTTACAAAGACAAATGAAGATGGATGCTTGAGTATGCAAGATTTACCCAAAAACAACTAAGAAACCCTAATTTATCAACCCAAATCCTTAGCTTCTAATTCAAACCCTTAAGTCTTCTTGTAAAATACTTAACTAACTTTGAAAACCCTTTGTTCTTGCCCAAAATTCTGTCAAAAATAATAAGAGGAAGAAAGAGCTTTTGTGTGTTTGAAAGTGTGAGAAATAAAGAGTTAGGTGCCTTATTTATATAGTAAAAGTCTTATGGAAGAATGAGTTGTTTTAACTAGCTAGAAATAGAGGGCAAAAAAGGAAATATGGGTAATAGTGGTGAAAGTAACAGAAGTTGGATAATAAAGGTGAAAGTAACAAAAGTTGGGTAATAAGGTGAAAGTAACAAAAGGTGGATAAAATGTATGAAAGTAAATAAGCATAATATGGAAGTAAGCTTCTAGATGATTTAATGGGAAGGGGGACGATTCAAAGTGGGTGAGGAGGAGCAAAATGCATTTTGAATTTTGAAAGTCTATAAGTTTAGGTATGTATATATAATAAAAGGAGGTAAAATGTTGTGCATGCATGCATGAATATGTAAACTTGTATAATTTATGTAAATCTTATAGACTGTATGCAAAAGACTTGTGAAATATGTTCATGACGATGATAACATGCTAGTTATGAGTAGAATCTTAGTCTAGAGTTGTTGTGCATTCAAAGACATTTTTCATAGTACGTGGGATAACCTTTTAGTTTATAAGTTAAAGCAAGTACGTACGTATTCAAAGTAAATGGTTCAAGTTTTTAAATAAAAATAAACCTGAAATTTTAGGTTATCACAATACCAAAGTTTTGTGATACAACATTAGAGAAAGTGGTGAAATAAGTTTCTGCTATTGTTTGTGTTGTACGTCTTGGATTCAAAGAACTACCACTCGATGAATTAGACAGAGTCATCATAGAACTATTTGATACAAAGATCAAGAAACGTCTAAAGCATTAAAGACAAATGAGAAGGTGAGAAAATTTTGTGAATGAAAGACCAATTCTATATCAAAAAGAGCATCCTAAATAATCAACTTTTATTAGGAGATTGTTAGGAATAGAAAAAATATTTATTATTATTATAAGAATTGGTCTTTGCAATAATAAGTAGTTAGTATTTAATATTTTGTAATAAAGCTAATTGGGCCTAACTTAGGAAAGTTGGGCAAATTAGCTAAATAATCTTAGTTAAAAGAGTAGTATGAATAAATAGAATTAGGAGATTTAGAAAGAGTTTCCCCATACCTTGTAACTCCTCATTCTCATTTTCTCTCATTTTTATAAAAGACCTTATTTGTTAATCTCTTTCTCTCTCTAGTTTCTCTCACTAATCCTAAACCTTCCTTAATATGATACAATGCTAAAAGGACTAATAACAGTTTAATTTACCCATGATTTACAACATTGACATTTCTGTATTTTACAACATGTTAGCCTAGTTATGAATTTATTAATGCATTAATTTATGTTTTTTTGTTTAATTATTGTTTTTTATGTAGATACTTTATTTGCTTGTCGTTTGATCCTCGCGCTTTGGTAGTACTAAGGCTAGAGTAGAGTTTATTAACTAGTGAGTAGGTGTGTACAATTGAAAACTAGTCTAATAGGTTAATTGGAATAGGTTCGCATCTATTTAGATTAGGTATTTAAAAAGCACGAGTAGACCTTTAGTTAGTTGGCACCTAATAAAGGGTTTAAATATTGAGAAATGGGATTGTCGACATTAGACAAGTCTTTAAGGTAATCGGGGGTTTAATGACTATGAATTAGATGCCCGATTTTCGTAAACAACCTGGTTGAGATCATAGAAATTATAGGTTAGGTTACGAATACAAGTCGAATCTAATGATATTAGAACCACCACATAAAACAAGAGTTAGACATTGCACTAGGAAAAATGATCATTGCGTTAATAATAAAATAACTAGGGTAGCACGCTTTCTCTAAGTAAATTCCATTTCAATTCATGTTATTTGTTTTTTGCATTTTAGATATTAAAACAACTTTAAAACATATAAACAATTAAATTTCAGATTTTAGACCACCTGTTAGCTCTTTTGAACGACCTCGGATTTACTAAAACCTACACTATACACGACCGGGTTCTCTACCCGTTAGTGCATTAGTAGATCATATGTAGTCAAGTCTTATAAATCTAAAATCTGATCTATTAAATAAAATACGCATCAAAAGTCACATGTAATTTTTAAACTAACAATTCACATGTTATTATAAAAATCACATGTGAGTGATTTTTAGAATAACAAATCACATGTAATTTCTTAGGGGAAAACTTAATACTATAAAAGGAAGCTCGGAATTAGGTTTGTCGAAAGTATATCGAAATGCCCGTTTACCGAAAGATAAAAGAATTCTCATCACGATAGTGAATTGTTGACGCTATAACGATTTACCAATGTGCAGTATATTTTGGGTTTAAAAAAAGGCGAAAAGTGGAAGTTGGTTTTGTTTTGATAATACGAATGGCTAACATTTTATTTTTAAATGTCTCTTGAATCTTGATATATATTAATCTCACCACCACATGAAACAAGAGTTAGACATTACACTAGAAAATATGATCATTGTGTTAATAATAAAATAACCAGGGTAGCACGCTTTCTCACTTGATAAGTAAATTCCATTTCAATTCATGTTATTTGTTTTTTGCATTTTAGATATTAAAACAACTTCAAAACATATCAACAATTAAAATTCAGATTTTAGACCACTATTAGCTCTTGAGAATGACCTTGGATTTACCAAAACCTACACTATACACAACCGGGTTCTCTGCCCGTTAGTGCATTAGTAGATCATAGGTAGTTATTGAGAAAAATAGTCTCAATGGTAAACCTGAAAGTTGAGGGACTTATTGTGTATTTTCTTTATTCTCAGTTTTCTCTTTGAAGAAGTTTTAGCTGACTTTAGATAAAGGCTTATAGTTGGAGGACTGATGCTGCCAAGATTGAAGAGTTTTTAAGGTCGATGTCAATCCCCTATAAAGTTGTATTACCAGCGTTTATTCTTACTTTTCCTGAATATCTTTCTCTCTCTAAAATCGTCTATCTCACTCTCTAAAGTTGTAAACCCTAGTTTTGTTAGATCATCTTGATCTTGTTATTGTTGTAATAGAACTATTATCAATTTAGATAATAGATCCACAACTGAGTAGCAGTGGTGGATAGTTTGGTTGATTGATTTACGTTGAGATTGTTTCTATTTTGTTATGAAAATCCAAATTAAGATTTGAGTATTGTTTGTTAATAACATTCGTAATTTCTTCATGGTATCAAAGCTAGGTTGCTCTGAAATCAATTTTTAAAGAAAAAAAATAATTAAGGTTGCATAAAATTTGGGGTTTTTTCAAAAATAACTAGTTAGTTTTTAATTAAATCTGTTTTCTTATAAGATCTGTGGTTTAATAGCACAGATCTATTGTATTAATTTCAATAACCTTAATTTTGAAAAATTATGGGTTACGTGGATCGTAGTGAGTCTACTCTAATCTGGTTGATTGTGTTGGATGATTAAGATTGCTTAGATCATTAGATTTGGAAGTTTTTGTTTGATTTGCCTCTAATTTGAGAATTAGGTTTTGTGGTCTTGGGTGATTGGGTATGGGTTGTTGTTGATTAATCTGCTAGCTTTCTTGACTAAGTGAATCAAGAAGATAGTTGGTTTGGTATTATTTTCCGTTGCATATCATTCAAAAGCTTTGTAACACCTCTTATCTCTTTCTCTTATTAGTGTTAATTGAGTCTGTCTGCCCTTGATCTGCCACCTTGAGTGGTGTGAAAGCCTGGAAAACTTCTTTCTTCCTATAGTATGAGTGTTTTTTTTTATTTTTATTTTATTTTTATTGTTGTTATCATGTCTGTTCATAATTCTGAGCATAATACTTCTAATAATTCTGATCATGATGATGATATTTATGATTCTGTTACCAGAATAAGTAAACTAGATATTAGTGATCCATTACACTTGCATCCTAATGATACTACTGCTCTTACTGTTGTTTCGATAAAACTAAAAGGAACTAAAAATTATCAAGTATGGTCATGTGTTATGCTTTTGGCTTTAGAAGGAAGAATAAGATTAGTTTTATTGATGGTTCTTGTAAAAGATCTAAAGAAGATGAGGTTCTTGGTAAACAGTGAGATAGGGTGAATGCAATTGTTTTGGGTTGAATCTTGAATTCAATATCTGAGGAACTAGTCATGGTCCAATTTTTACAAAAGATCAAACATTATGGGGGGGGACAAAAAAAAAAAAAAAAAATGATTTAAAAGAAACTTATGACAAGGTTGATAGATCAATAATGTTTGGGTTACATAATCAAATTAATACTCTTAAATAGAATGGATCTGCTATTGCTGATTATTATCATAAGTTGAATGCTTTATGAAAACAGTATAAAAGAAAAGATCAATGATTGAGTGGCCTAAAGTGTGTTTGAATGCTTCTGAAGGGTTTTAAGATAACAATAATCAGGTTGTTTGAAATTAAATGCAATTTCTATGGGCCTTAGATGATTCTTATTAGAAGCAAATTAGAGCTCTATTTGTCTAGAGAGACTTTTGCATGATGTGGAAGTGCTTAGGCTACATTTCTAGTATGAGTCCCCTCACAGAATTGCTGTTGGAGTAGTATAGCGAGTTCCTCGAAAAAGATCAGGCTTTTGCTTTTGTGTCTAATGTGCCTTGTAACCAAAATTTTAAGAGAAGTAATTAGAATTTTAATGCTGGACCTTCAAGACCTAATAATGTGAATAATAATAGACAATGTAAGGGTTCTTGTTTTAATAATAACAGGCCAAGTGGGGGTTCTGGTTTGGTATGTGAGAATTATGATTTTAATGGGCATACTATTATTAGATGTTTTAAAATCATTGGATACCCTGCTGATTTTGGGAAGAAAAAGTTTGGTCAAAATTTTAAGAAACAAAGTTATTCGAGTAATAACTCTGTTGGGAAAAGTTCATCTTCTAGATTTACAGATGAACAAATGGCTACTCTTATCTCTCTTATCAAAGACAATAAAGTTGGAAAAAATATGCAGGCCAATATGACAGGTACTTATTTTAATAAAAGTTCTATATTTCATAAAAAAATTGATTTATTTTTTGCTCTAAATGCTAATTTTAAAACCTAACATTGTTAGTACAGGAAAAATAGACGATTCAAGGGCAAACCAGCAGTATGGGGGGGCTTACCACTAATAATGAATTAGCGACAATGTAATTAAACATTTCCCATCTAAATTAAAGTGGGACATCTAATAGGACTGAGGGCCTAGTAATTCTAGAGATTGCAAATCGCAAAATCTTTGTCTAATGGTTTAAACTTTGTATGACGATGGTTATTCCTGAATATTGTGTTCACTTGATTTTCTGTTCATCAATTTGATTAAAGTAGTATTAAGGTTATTGTTGCCCTTATGATTAGAATAGATGTATTGTCTTGAATAAGGAATTGAAGTTCTGAAAAATGATCAGAGGGTTGGTGAACAATGGTGAAGGATTGTACTACTTATAAATGATAAAGGTATTAAAAGTAAATACTAGAACATTTAGATTTCAATGTATCTATCTCAGCCATGAGAATTGGCACTGAGCAGGCCTGGCAATTCCTGCAGACCCTGTTCTAAATGTTCTTAAAGATTCTTTAAACATTGATAAAAAGGATAATACAGTTGTATTAAATTTTGGCATAATGGCTAAACAAACAAGAGGAACCTTTTCCCTATAAGTGATCATAAGTCAAAAAGTTTGGGTGATCTTGTTCATTTAGATTTATGGGGGCCTTATAAGGTGACTAGTTCTGAGGGGTTTAGGTTTTCTTGACTATTGTGGATGATTACGCTAGAGCAGTTTGGGTATACTTGATTAAATCTAAAGATGAGGTTTCTCACTTCATAACTTTTACTATAGATTTGATTGAAATCAATTTTTAAAAAAAATTAAAGTTTTTAGAGTGAAATGATACTGAATTTGGTAATCAATCTTTATCTAAACTGTGTTTTTGATAAAAGGGATTTATTCATCATACTCATGGTGTATACTCCACAACAAAAATAGAATTGCTGCGAGAAAACATAAGCAGCTTTTAAAGTGAGTGCTAGATCCCTTATGTTTCAGGGGAGATACCTTTAAAGATGAGTGGACTGAGGTGATTCTAACTGCTTACTTTATCTTATTAACAGACACCCATCTTCTATGCTAAATGTAAAATCTCCGTATGAAATGATATAGAAAAGAACTGGTCCTACTCTCTCTCACTTATGAGAGAGTTTGGTTGCTTGTGTTTTTGCTACCATTGCAAAATAATGACAGTTTAAGAGTAGATCTAAGAAATGTGTTATGATAGATATTCTAATTTTAAAAAAGAATATAGATTATACAGTCTTAATAAACATCAATTCATTTTTTATAGAGATGTTAAGTTTTTTGAGAATATATTTCCTTTTAAGGATTCTAAAGTTGGAAAAAATGATTCTACAAATGTTTTCCAAGATGTTAATCAAATAAACTGTTTTTTTGACATTGAATATCTTGAATACCCAATGATGATGATAGAGTAGGCATAATGATCTGTATAAGGGTAAGAGGATAGTATCAAGCTCTTCTGAGTTTTGGTAGTATATATAGAACACAAGAGTTACCGAGAAGCGAGTTGATAATTAGGTTTAAGTGTCTTATCTCATTGTCCGTTTTTAAAATACATTGTGAATACATTGTTGAAAAACCAAAAATATAAAAAAAAATTAGTATAAATTTTCTTTTTATATTTTAGTGCATGCGCACTCGTTCTCAATCTCGTAATACTAACCGTCAACAACAACAAGTCCAACCGACTCTTGTTGAACCATTTAATCTTGTGGAACCAATTGAAAATCAAGTTCCTCCCGTAGTTACGATGGCCGATAATCGTACTATGGCTTAATTGCTCGAAGCACCCACCGAGGGTTACGAGGATGCCATCGTTGTTCCCGAGATCACCGCGGACAACTTTGAGCTTAAGCATGGTTTGCTTACTCTTGTTCAAAATAAACAATTTTTTGGATATGACAAAGAAGACCCTCATGCTCACATTCGTTATTTCAGCAATATTACTTCTACGATGAAGTTCCCGAACGTCTTGAGGACGTCGGTTAAGCTTATGCTTTTCCCATTTTCCCTCGAGGGTGCCGC
Source organism: Tanacetum coccineum (assembly GCA_026074375.1). Classification (NCBI taxonomy): domain Eukaryota; kingdom Viridiplantae; phylum Streptophyta; class Magnoliopsida; order Asterales; family Asteraceae; genus Tanacetum; species Tanacetum coccineum. Next base: position 6,040 of record BQNB010006584.1, on the reverse strand, counting down.
CCGGATTTGGCTTGAAAAAGAACCCCCTCGATCGATTCTCACATGGGATGATCTTGTTTCGAAATTCATCAACAAATTCTTCCCTCCTTCTAAAACAACAAATCTTTGAAATGAAATCACAAGATTTCAACAATGATTTGATGAAACTTTTTACGAGGCATAGGACCGATTCAATGATCTTCTTCGGGCATGCCCACATCGTGGATTTTTGGAATTACATCAACTCGATACTTTTTATAATGCTTTGAACTCTAATGATCAAGATTCGTTGAATTCCGCCGCGGGTGGTAACTTTTTGGATAAGATGCCTCGTGATTGCCTAAGAATCATTGAAAGCAAATCCAAAGTTCATAATTCACGTAACAAACCCATTGTTGCCAAAGTGAGTGCGAGCAATTCCACCCCCGGTATTTCTCCCGATGTTGCCGAACTTAAAGATATGGTGAAAGCCTTACTTCTCGATAAGAAAAACCAAACCCAAGCTCCCGCTCCCGTAAAAGCGGTCGAGGAAAGTTGTGTTACTTGCGGTGGTGCTCATTCTTACCGAAATTGTCCCGCCACCGATGGTAACGTTTATCGTGACAATATTCAAGAATATGTTTCCCAAGCCGCCGCGGTTAACTACAACTAAGGAAATACCAGTTAACAAGCCCTGATTGCTAATCAAATTCGACCTCCCGGTTTTCCTCCCGTTCAACAAAACTAAGGAAATAACTAAAACCACTACAACCAAAACAAAACTTGCAAAATCAAATGACCAATTTAACGGACATGCTTTCTAAATTCGTGAATTCCAATACCGCTTCTACTTCAGGTTCAGGGACACTCCCTAGTAATACCATTACTAACCCGAAGGTAGATTTGAAGGGTATTACCACCCGAAGCGGTGTTGCTTATCAAGGACCCACGATTCTGACTACTTCTTCTTCTCCTCCTAAAGTAGTGGAACGTGAAACCGAGGTGACAAAGGACACGGTGCCTCCTACTAATAACGGAAGTACCAAAGACGTCCAACCTCCGATTGTCCAACTATTTCAGGTTCATGGACACTTCCTAGTAATACCATTACTACCCGAAGGTAGCTTTGAAGGGTAATACCACCCCGAAAGCGGTGTAGGGCTTATCAAGAGACCTCACGATTCCTATACTTCTTCTTCTCCTCTAAGTAGTGGAAACGTAAAACCGAGGTGACAAAGGACATGGTGCCTCCTACTAATAATGGAAGTACCAAAGACGTCCAACCTCCGGTTGTCTATGTAATTGGTTAAAAATCTTGGTATGTATGATGTTTACCAAGTTGAGACTAAGGGGGGATATTAAGAATAATAGTCTCAATGGTAAACATGAAAGTTGAGGGACTTACTATGTATTTTCTTTATTCTTAGTTTTCTCTTTAAAGAAGTTTTAGCTGATTTTAGATAAAGGCTTATAGTTGGAGGACTGATGCTGCCAAGATTGAAGAGTTTTTTAAGTCGGTGGTTAAGCCCCTATATAAGCTGGATTGACCCGTTTTTATACTCACTTTTCTATACATATCTCTCTCTACAAATCGTCTCTCTCACTCTCTAAAGTTGTAAACCCTAGTTTTGTTAGATCATCTTGATCTTGATATTGTTATTGTTGTAATAGAACTATTATCAATTTAGATAATAGATCCACAACTAAGTAGCACTAGTTGATAGTTTGGCTGATTGATTTACTGATTGAGATCAGTTTTTGTGTTGTTATTGATACTCAAATTGAGATTTGAGTATTGTTTGTTAATAAGACTCATAATTTCTTTATGGTATCAAAGCCAGGTTGCTTAGAAATCATTTTAAAAAAAACAATTAATTAGGGTTTCATAAAATTTAGGTTTTTTTTTCAAAAATAGTCAGTCATTTTTCAATTAAATTTGTTTTCTTGTAACATATGTGGTTTAATTGCACAGATCTATTGTTTTTTTTTTTTTTTTTTTTTTTTTTTTTTTTTTTTTTTTTTTTTTTTTTTTTTTTTTTTTTTTTTTTTTTTTTTTTTTTTTTTTTTTTTTTTTTTTTTTTTTTTTTTTTTTTTTTTTTTGTTTTTTTTAAAATTAAAAAACCCTAATTTTGAAAAATTAAGGTTTCGTGGATCTTGGTGATTCTACTCTTTCTGGTTGATTGGTTGGTGATTAAGATTGCTTAATCATTGGATTTGGAAGTTCTAGGTTTGATTTGCTCTAATTTGAGGAATTAAGGCTTTGTGGATCTTGGTGATTGGGTGTGGGTTGCTGCTGATTAATCCGCTAGCCTTCTTGACTAAGTGAATCAAGAGGATCGTTGGTTTGGTATTTCTTTCCGCTGCATATCATTCAAAAGCTCTGTAACATCTCTTATCTCTTTCTTTTATTAGTGTTAATTGAGTCTGTCTGCCCTTGATCTGCCACTTTGAGTGGTGTGAAAGCCTGAGAACTTCTTTCTTCCTTTATTGATTGTTTATTTTTATCATTCTATTTGTTTTCTGTTTGTTATCATGTCTGTTCATAATACTCCTAATAATTCTGATCATGATGATGATATTCATGATCCTATTACCAGAATAAGTAAACTAGATATTAGTGATCCATTACACTTGCATCCTAATGGTACTACTGCTCTTACTGGTGTTTCAATAAAACTAAAGGGAACTAAAAATTATCAAGTATGGTCATGTGCTATGCTTTTGGCTTTAGAAGGTAAGAATAAGATTGGTTTTATTGATGGTTCTTATAAAAGATCTAATGAAGATGAGGTTCTTGGTAAACAGTGGGATATGGTGAATGGAATTGTTTTGGGTTGGATCTTGAATTCAACATCTAAGGAACTATTCTTGGGTTAAATTTTTTCAAAAAGAGCTAAACATGTTTGGGAAGAATTAAAAGAAACTTATGACAAGGTTGATGGATCAATAATGTTTGGTTTATATAATCAAATTAATTAAACAGAATGAATCTTCTATTGCTGATTATTATCATAAGTTGAATGCTTTATGGAAACAGTATGATGCTATGATCAAGTTGCCTAAATGTGTTTGTAATGCTTCTGAAGGTTTTAAGAAACATAATCAGTTGTTGAAATTAATGCAATTTCTTATGGGCTTAGATGATTCTTATATGCAAATTAGAAGCTCTATTTTGTCTAGAGAGAATTTGCCTGATGTGAGAAGTGCTTATGCTACCATTTCTAGTGAGGAGTCTCACAAAGTTGCTGTTGTTAGTATAGCTGGTTCCTCTCAAAGGAATCAGGCTTCTGCTTTTGTGTCTAATGTGCCTTATAGCCAAAATTTTCAGAGAAGTAATCAGAATTTTAATGCTGGACCTTTAAGACCTAATAATGTGAATAATAATAGACAAGGTGGTGGTTCTGGTTTGAATAATAACAGGCCAAGTGGGGATACTGGTTTGGTATGTGAGAATTGTGGTTTTAATGGGCATACTATTGATAGATGTTTTAAAATCATTGGATACCCTGCTAATTTTAGGAAGAAAAAGTCTGGTTAAAATTTTAAGAAACAAAGTGTTTCTAATAATAACTCTATTGGAAAAAGTTCATCTTCTAGATTTACAGATGAACAAATGGCCACTCTTATCTCTCTCATCAAAGACAATAAAGTTGGAAAAAATGTGCAGGCCAATATGGCAGATACTTATTTTAATAGAAGTTCTATATTTCATAAAAAATTTGAATTTTTTTTGCTCTAATGCTAATTTTAAACCTAAAGTTGTTAGTAATAGAAAAATAGTTGATTCAGGGACAAACCAGCATATGACTTACACTGTTAAAGAATTAGATAATGTTATTTACATTTCTCATCTTAAAATTTAAGTGGGTCATCCTAATGGGACTGAGGCATATATTTCTAAGATTAGAAATCTTAGATTGTCTAATGGTTTAACTTTATATGATGTGATGGTTATACCTGAATATTGTGTCACTTTGATTTCTGTTCATAAATTGATTAAAGAGAATAAGGTTATTGTTGCCTTTGATGAGAATAAATGTTATTTTTTGAATCTAAAAAATGTTCTGGGGATTGGTGAACAATGTAAAGAGTTGTACTACTATAATGATAAAGGTATTAAAAGTAACACTAGTACCCTTAGATTTCAATGTATGCTATCTAAGCATGATTGGCATTGCAGGCTTGGTCATCCTGCAGACCCTGTTCTAAATGTTCTTAAAGATTCTCTAAACATTGATAAAAAGGATAATATTATTTGTTGTGAAATTTGTCAAAAGGCTAAACAAACTAGAAAACCTTTTCCTTTAAGTGATCATAAGTCAAAAAGCTTGGGTGATCTTGTTCATTTAGATTTATGGGGCCTATATGGCTGACTAGTTCTGAGAGGTTTAGGTTTTATTTATCGAGATGCCCATGACTTGGTCATCCGATGTGACACTTGTCAGCGTCAAGGAAAAATTTCGCAACGTGATGAAATGCCTCAAAATTCCATCCAAGTTTGCGAAATCTTTGACGTGTGGGGCATCGATTTCATGGGGCCGTTCCCGTCTTCACGAGGGAACAAATATATACTCGTGGCCGTCGACTACTTGTCAAAATGGGTTGAAGCGAAAGCGCTCCCCACCAATGACGCCCGAGTTGTTTGCAAATTTCTTAAATCTCTCTTCGCCTGATTCGGTGCCCCTCGTGCTATCATAAGTGATCGCGGAACCCATTTTTGCAATGATCAGTTTGCAAAGGTCATGCTTAAATACGGAGTTACTCACCGTCTCTCCACCGCGTATCACCCACAAATAAGTGGGCAAGTTGAGGTATCCAATCGTGGCTTGAAATGAATTCTTGAAAGGACCATAGGCGAGAACCGTGCCTCTTGGTCGGATAAATTAGATGACACACTTTGGGCCTTCTGTATCGCTTACAAAACACCCATCGAGTGTACCCCATACAAGCTCGTGTAAGGAAAGGCATGTCATCTACCGATCGAGCTCGAGCACAAAGACTATTGGGCCTCGAAGCATGCAAACTTTGACCTTGAGACGGCGGGTGATAATCGAAAAGTTCAACTCAATGAACTAAATGAACTTCGTGATCAAGCCTGTTGGTAGAAATATTGTGATATTTAATCTATACATTCTCTTTATGTTTTGGTGATGACAAACATGCAACTTATAACACATAACGTAAAGTGCTTACGTTACTCGTAATCACTAATCATCAATTCGTCAACATCTTTTGACGTCTCAAGTTTTCTTCAACAATAAATTTAAGTTCGCACCCGACGTAAATCACTAAAGGTATGAACAAACAAATTTAATTTATTGAATGATCAAAGAAATTTTTTAAACGTTACATTTATAAAATGGGACAAACATTTTTAAAATTATATACAAAACATTTTTGTATTTATAAGAAATATTTTATTCAAAATAATCATTTTAAATTTCAAATTTTTAGACCTAAAACGTCTAGAAATGGTCCAGTAAACACCTCCCCTGAATAGGACAAAAAGGGAGCGTCTGAATAAGGGGCAGACCCCTTAATTACATGGGCGGCCCCTTTAAAATTAAGGGGGCCAGCACCCTATTTAAGGGGACCGGCCATAGACCCCGCTCCTCTTTTTTGTCCTATAAATACTGGACTATTCCCCAACATTTTTCTCACCTCTTTGCACAAAGTTTTCTCAGATCTAAAACCTCCTTTCAAACCCTTTCCTTTGATCACTTAACTTATTATAAGTTTGTTTAAAATGTGATCCAGTCATCCATCCATTGAAGTGCAAGAAAAGAACTTTTGTTATCATTAAGATACGAAGTTATGTAGGCTAGTTAGGGCATTCGTGACATGTCTTACATTCACAATGCATAGATCGAGTCCATGTATTCTAAACTTATGCAATTGCTTGATCATGGTGATCATGGTGATCATGGTGTGTATTGTGGTTAGATCGTGGTGATCTTACCTAGTAGTGTTAGATAGTTGTGGTATAAGTAGTGTGGTGAAGTCAAGTCGTGAAGTTGTGAGGAAGTCTTGAAGTTGTGAAGAAGTTGTGAAGTTGTGAATTCGTGAACAAGTAGTGAAGTTG
>BQNB010006583.1:1037-96934 GCA_026074375.1 Tanacetum coccineum | reverse complement strand
ATCTTCATCGCAAAATACGTGCCTCATGTTTGCCCTTCGGCCATATTCCTCTTTCAAGGCAGTTGATGATGGTTGTCATCCATGTTTCCCCTTCTTTTTCTACCACTGCATTTATTTCCTTCATATCCGTTGATGGCATGTCCAAAGTTTCTACCAGAACTTCTTTAGTAAGGTGATTGAACGCTATTGAAGCTAACTTGCTTAGAACATCTGCTTTTTGGTTTTTTGCTTCGAGGGATGTTCTGAATTTTGAAAATTTTGAAGCAGCTTATGTATTCTTTTGCCCTAGAGAGGTACCAGATCATACTTTCCTTGCAAGCTTCATAATTTCCGTTGATCTGGCTCGCTACCAACTTGGAGTCTATGTTGACGGATAAGGATTGTACCCCCATCTTCTTGGCAATCCTTAATCCTGCCAGGAGAGCCTCATACTCAGCTTGGTTGTTGGTACTTTCAAAGTTAAGCCTCAGAGCATACGTATATTTTGTCTTCGTAGGGCTGATCAGGACCAGGCCTGCACCGGAACCCTTAGCACTAGACGCTCCATCTATGTAGAGTACCCATTCTTCCTTGTAGTCTTTGTTGTGATCGACTGTATACTGGGTTTGTCGTGTCATCACGGCATCGCTACCCATCGGTATTTCATTTATAAAATCTGCTAATACCTGCCCTTTGATGGCACTTTGAGGTTCGTATGTGATGTTATATGCTGCAAGCTCGACCGAGTATGGTGCTAACCTCCCTGATGTGTCTGCTTTGTTTAGGACCTGCTTGATTGGTTGATCTGTAATGACGGTAATGGGATGAGCTTCAAAGTATCTTCTCAATCTTCTTGATACATGTCGCAGGGCCAGTGCCATTTTTTCCAGTGTTCTACTCACATAGTGCATCGGGTGTTGTTTCCCTTGTCTAACCGCTAGCAACACTGCGCTTACCGCTTCTTTCGATGCCGCTAGGTATATGAATAAGGTTTCTTTTGGTAGGGGGGTTATTAGGGCCGACAGGTCTAAAATCGTCTTCTTGAGTTCTTGGAAAGCGTTTTCTGCTTTTTCTGTCCAGCGGTAGTCGTGCTTGTTTTCCTTAGTGATGTCTTTTAAGGTTTCAAAGAAGGGTAACGATTTTTCTGCTGACCGTGAGAGGAAACGGTTTAGTGCCGCTAGCTTTCCCGCTAAGCTTTGCATTTCCCCCCAGGTCTTGGGTGACTGCATCTCTGCTATGTCTTTCGTTTTCGTTGGGTTAGCTCGTATGCCTTCTGAGGTAACCATGTATCCCAGGAATTTTCCTTCCGTGACTCCAAATGAACACTTTTTTGGGTTTAGTTTCATGTTGATCCTCCGGAGGTTGTCGAATGTTTCCGCAATATCCGCTAGCATCTCCCTTTCGGACTTGCTTTTTACCACCATGTCGTCCACATATACTTCCAATTTTTTTCCAATTTGGGACTGAAACGCTTCGTCAACTAAGCGCTGGTACGTTGCCCCTGCGTTCTTAAGGCCAAACGGCATCTTTGTATAGCAATACGTACCTTGGTCCGTGTAGAAGGCCGTTTTTTCCTCGTCCTCTTCCGCCATTTGTACCTGGTGGTAGCCTTTGTAGGCATCCAGAAAACACTTTAGGGGAAAGCCCATCACCGCCTCTATCTTGCTATCTATTTCTGGCAAGGGGTAGTAGTCCTTAGGGCATGCAGAGTTGATATTTTTGAAGTCGATACACATTCGCCAGCTTCCATCTGCCTTCCTTACCAGTACTGGATTTGATATCCATGTAGGATACTTTACTGGCCTAACTATTCTAGCTTTCAACCACTCGGCTACTTCCTTGGTTACCACTTGACTCTTCTCAGAGCAAAATACTCTCCTCTTTTGGCTGACTGGTGTTATCGACGGGTTGGCATTGAGAGAGTGTTTAATGATTCTTTTCGGCACTCCGGTCATATCCGACGGTTCCCATGCGAAAATGTCGATGTTTCTTTTCAACAAATTTTTGAGTTGGGTCGAGCCTTCTAGTGAGAGGTCTTTTCCTATTACCACCAGCTGTTCCGGGAAAGCTGGGTTAATCAGTACCTGCTCTGTTGGGCTGACGTTGTCTTGCGTCTTTACATTTTCCGGCGGTTCCACTGTTTGCTTCTTTCCCTGTCTTCTGCATTCGAACACCACCGGTGTCTGAGATACTATGGTTGCCACTCCCCACGGGGTTGGGAATTTCATCATTCCGTGAATGGTGGAGGGAATAGCCCTGAGCTGCTTTAAACCGGGGCGACCCAAGATGATGTTATAAGGAGAGGGTGCCGGGATGACTGTGAATCTCATGATTGTTCTTCGACATCTTCCTGCTCCTCCGAAGCATACGTCGAGCTCAATTTTTCCCAACGGCTTGACCTGTTCCCCTGAGAATCCAGATACCGTGGTTTGCGTCTCGACCAGTTTTGACCGGATTGATGGGTGTAACATGTTGAAGCACTGCTCAAACATGATTTCGATTGAGGCCCCTTCATCTATGTGTATCATTCGGACTAGGTATCCTTCTATTTCGGCCTCTACTACCAAGGCTTCCTCTAAGAGGTCCCGTGTCGGGACCGGTGGGAAGATTATTGGAACATTCATCCATTCTTCATCTGTCATTGTGGTTTTTCTCTTCTGGTCGGGAGGGTGGCACTGGACCATGTTTATCACCTTTGCCTTTTGCGGGTCGTTACTCCGTTGCCCAACTTTTCCCCTTTCTAAAACTATGAGAAAATTAAAGCAAAAACTACTATTTACTTAAGGGAAAACAAATTTTTAGCTAAAAACGTAAAACAGAAACCCTAAATTGTGACTAAAAATCCTAAATTTACAAAAAAATAAACCTAAATGGAAAATTTTCACTTTTATTGACTCTAAATGGGTATCTAAAAAGTAAGTTTAAAGAATACATTGAACAAACAACTGGAGTCGATTTATGAGCTTAAAAATAAAAAACACAAAAATTTGAACGGTGAGAACGAATCACGTTCTTTAAAAATTGAAATTTTGCAATTTAAACCCTACGAAAAACAAGACTAAATTTTCCCTAGAAACTATATGATTAAGAGAACAATTTTATAAAAGAATCTATATTTTTTTGATTAATTTTCTTTTTTTTATGAATTTTTAAAGTTTTTAATAAAAATAAATGTTTAAAAATACTAAACTAATTTTAAAAATTCTAAAAAATTATAGAAAGTAGCTTGAACTAATAGGAATCTAGGAAAAATAAGTTGGGAAACACAACTTATCGAATTAGCTGTGCAATAAGCTAAAACAGCTTATTGTACAAAAAGGGTTAAAATGCATATTAAAGAATTAATTTTGCATAACAAAACTGAAAAAGACCCCAGGGCACGTTGGAAGGGAGTGTGTGTTGTGAGGTGTTATAAAAGGTGAGGAGGGTAGAGGTCGTGGGTTCGAGCCCTGCTCACCCACGATTTCCCCTATTCCCTTTTTATTTTATTTTTTTAAAACTTTTTAACTTAGCTTATAAATATACGGTAAACTACAAAATGTAATGAAAGACTATGTTTTTCAAAACTCAACAATAAGCACGAAATAAGCCAATTTAATATGACATGAAATAAGCATAATTCTAATTAAACCTATATAATGCAAATGGTTTGGGGCTTTTAAGAAACAAATAAGCTAAGGGGTAAAAAATAAATAAGTAAGGCAGATTAAAAACTAATCTAATAAGCACATAAGAACTAAATTAAGACAATTGATAAGCTGATTGACAGAAAAAGCTAAAAAAAGCTTTAAAAACACTTTTAAAAATTTTACACTAGAAAGCACCCAATAGCTCCAAATAAGCTTCTTATATCAAAATAACCTAATAAGCTATAAATTGGGATTATACAAATATTTACTATGCTAAACTTAATAAGCCATAACAATAAGCGATAGCTAGGAATAAATAATAATAAGGCTATTGGTGAAAAACTAATTATATTAACCATACAGACCACTTTAAGGCACTTTGAGCTTATTTTTACAGTAAGCTAAAAGATGCTTATGGACTTTTGGCTTATTACCCTAAAAAGTATACCTAAAATAATACTTAAAACAACTTTTTAAAACCATTTTGGAATTCAGGAGCTAATTAAAAGGCTTGTTGAAAACAGCTTATACCTCTAAGAAACACTTGTTACTTTTAGTTTTTAAAAGACAAAAATATTTTAGCATAAACAGATATGCTAATGAACTTATTTTTGAAAACTAATTTGAAATAGATTGACACTGACCCTAGACCTACTTGTAAACCAAAAATCAAATCCTAAAAATAACTTTTACCCTCTGAAAATTTGTGTTGAAAATGGCTGTTTGTCATTTAAAACTTCTGATGCAGTTTGCACTTATATGAACAAAACTTTAAAACCTTTGATGCAGACTTAAATCACTACTTTTCCTGAACACTCATTAAACACACAACTAAGAGCAAATAAGGTCATGTCAATTACTAGAATCAATTAAAACTAGGTTATGCAAATGAGGCTTAGAGGCTTAACAGACTTGGACTTTTATTAATCTAATCTTATGAAAACTCACTTAACTCTAACCTAGCTTATAAATCTAGCATAAACTGACTTAGATGAAAGATTAAAACCAAAATCCGAAGACCAAATGGCCACTAGCAGTACTAACTTGTGGTTAGTACTGCTATGCCAAACACCCCCTTATTTTTATCAAAATTCATTTGAGCTTATGAAATAGAGATCTAGTGAACAAGTATCAAATACCAGATGTTGATGAGCTTATTAACAATCTAATGAGCAGATTTTAGCAACTGAATAAGCAGAACTAACATTTAATAAGCTAATGCTAATTTTTTTAGATTTTTAATGATTTAAGAAGCAAAATTATGAAAACTATGATCTAGACTATTGAAGCTAAAAACAGATAATCAAACTTAACTAATAAGACATAATAAGCAATTATAAGCACAAATAAGCAAGTAAATAAGCAGATTAAGCAGATTTAAACTATGAAATTAAGGACAGAAAAGATAAATGAGAACTTACAAATGCCTTAGCTAAACAAAGGCTTAATTTGCTCAAAGAGCTGTCAACAAGCTCTAGCTTATCACAAGGATAAGCTAGTAAAGTCCAATAAGCTCTTCCAGAGTAAGCTTATCATCCAAGTAGCTTAGATCCATATAGCTTAGGTATTAATCTGATTTTAAGAGTTTAAGTATATTAAATGACTAATTTGAGCTCAATCTGAGCTTAGAGACTCAGAGAGCTTATGAAGAGCTTATAAGAGTAGCTTGTGAAACAGTTGAACAAAAGCATTTGAGATATATAAAAGCTTATAGGTAAAAACAGATTATGAACAAGTAAACTATGCTTTCATTGATTTAAAACTGAATACAAAACTTTGAAAATGAAAATTACAAGAGAAAATTTCATGAAAATGAAAATTTTACTTAAACTACCAACAACTAAAAACGGGAAAAAGAAGATATCATGTGTGTGTGAGGCTTGCTCTCTATTTATAGCCTTGGAATGAAGCTTCTAGGAGTCTAGCCCGCTCCTCATCCATTTGATCACGACCCTTCATTAATTTCCAATCATTAGATTCCCATTCATCACCGTTGGATTAAATGATGAGCACACGGATTGCCAACGTGGCATTCCGTGTGTCAGACCTTTTGTGCTTCTTTTGGCTAGGATTTAGTGTAAAAATCCTTGTCCTTGTGTGTTTCTTTCATATATCTGCGTGTCCTTTCTTGTGGGTTTTGACCAATGAGAGCCTCTCATCACGTCTAACTCTGCCACATCGTTGCTTGGTACTTGAATTGATGAGCTATGTCCTTAATTTGAATGAACCCTTTGATTAGAGGTGAGTTATTTCACGAAGACGACGATGAACAGTAAAAAGCTATTACCCGCCTTTTTTTTACTGTTAGATGGGGGTGTTTGACTCGGGGAGTTGGGTCGTTGACCTGGGGTTTTATAAAAGAAATTGGGATTGGGCCGGGTGAGGTTTTGGCTTGGTTTATAAAGGGGTAAGTTATAATGGAGCGACACCGTTATCTCTTCATTATAAAGAGAAAACTGTGTTAGGGCTTTTAGGACGTTTTGGATGAAATTAGTTTAGAAACATTAGTAGGGCATTCTTTTGGGTTATTTTGAGGATTTTGTCCCTTTTTGTGGTTGACCAATGTTGACCAAGGATTGACTTTATTGACCATTGATAGCAATCTTCCGGCTCTTTTGCACTCTTTCCGTTCCCGTGTCCGTGTTTGTCTGGCTTTGACCGTTTTTCTTGTGATTTTTTGCATTATCCATACCTACACATTCACAAACCAACTAAAATACAACAAAACGAAAGTATATTCTTGCACATTTTGATCATTTAATGGCCATTTTGGATTTAATAAAGATATGTGATTTCTCACATATCAAAATTCCCCAAACTAAGCGATTGCGTGTCCTCACGCAATATTATATGCTCTAAAACCAAATACCTTAAAACTTCCCTAAACTATATCTTTGAAAAGTAGCAAAGACTTTTGTGGGGAGAGTTAAGAAATCACAAGCTTTAAAACACCCCTATTTTCCTATTTTTCAAAACTCCTTTTTTTTGAGTAAATAACTAGAATATTCTGACTTCCGTTATTTCCATAACTGTTAGGGATCATAGAACAAGATGCATTTCGATCCGAGAATGCCCCAAATAGGATAAATTCATCGTCTCCGACTTTTCACTTATCCAACCAAGCTTAAAACGAAATCATAGCTAAATATCAGTAAAGATGCTAACACTACTCATATTTGTAACTTGTGAACTTTTCACTCCCGATAATTATTATATCTTAGGTGAGTGTGCTATTTTGAATTTCAACCATGCATTAATGTTTTGTAAAATACCATGCTTTACGTTCCACCCAAGAATAATGAGTTTGAAGGCGAGATCATCCCATGTAGCGACTTTCATCTCGGCACATCCCAACCTTGCGGCTAAGTGAGCCAGCTTTAGACAACCCACAAAGACTAGTATCGGGACTCACGGACCTTAGGTTTCAAAAACTCTCAGGTTTCCCGTATATGCATAGCTTTTAAAATATAATAGTCAAAATTCAAAAGCATATTTAAATTTAACAAAAAGAAATCTATTTATTACTTCAAACTTAATATTTATGCAGTTATATCCTTCAACCTTTTAGAAGGCTGCAACATCGGTTGTGAGCCGGCAAGATGCAGCAAACTTTAATCAGTCTCGGATTTTTATTCTTACTATGGGCTTTCTTTAGAAGACTACCACATCGGTTGTGAGCCGGCAAGAGGTAGTAAACTTTTATCAGCCCACAGTTTATGTTTATTATTATTATTATTATCATCATTTTTTTTATATAGATGACTTCTTTTTGAAAAATTCAAGTATAAGTTTGAACTAAGACTAAATTTTTTGCTATATATTACATAAAAATTGTTGATTTAAGTTTAATCTCCAAAAACAGCACGTATATTAATCCGGTTAAGAGCTTATAGGAGAAAAGGTCACAAATTACATACATAAGCTCTTAAGATTTCCAACTAATCCTTGTTTAGCATCCCACTAATACTTAACTCTATCATTTTTCGTTCTTCGCGAATTTCCATGAACGCTTAGCCTAAAGGTTAAGGAACAAGCTAAAGCTCAACAGGGTACGTGAGAACAACGGGAAAAAGTAGGTAAGATTATATCAAAGATATACTACCCCATACTAAAATTAAACATTGTCCTCAATGTTTCCTAGCCTAAGACTTAAAAACCCCATACTAGAACTCAAAAAGGTCGAATGCATAACTCAAGCCTGAAGAAAGTATCACAAAAAATCTCTCAGCCGTGTTATCAGTGTGCTAAAAGATAAATGTTAGTTGATAATAATCTTTAGGATATCGGATTTCCCCAAACTAATGGCAAGCAAAGGCTAGGAAGCTCGAGTGGACCGGGACAAAACACCGAACACGAGAGTCTTCAGAAAATTCTTGGCCAATCCTGCAAACAATCACAAGTACAAACAACAACAAGAATCGGAAGATTACAAGCCTCCTCACATCATATTAGAAATAAGAAAGAAAATAGAATGATAAACATGGGGTGTCTCCCACGAAGCGCTTTGTTTTTGGTAACCGAGTCACATAGCTTGACTCGATCCACAAATTCATTCGTCCTTGGAGAAAGTGTGGAGGTCCTGGACTACCTTGGGTGGTAAGTCCCCTCCGAAGTAATGCTTCACACGATGACCATTCACCTTAAAGTTTGGACCATCGGGTTGAGATAACTCAATGGTTCCGTATGGAAAAACTTTGGTGATGGTGAAAGGTCCTGACCAACGAGTTTTAAGCTTTCCCAATAATATCTTTAGATGAGAGTTGAAGAGTAAAACTCGATCACCAACATTGAAAATGCGCTTTCTGATCTTTGAGTTTTAAAGCTTCTTCGTCATCTCTTTATAAATCAAAGAATTCTCGTAAGCTTGATCATGAAGCTCATTAAGTTCATTAAGTTGAAGCTTACGGTGATCACCCGCGGTTTTAAGATCGAAGTTAGCATGTTTCAAAGCCCAATATGCTTTATGCTCTAACTCGATAGGTAAATGGCAAGACTTTCCGTACACTAACTTATAAGGCGTACAACCAATTGGTGTCTTAAAAGCAGTACGAAATGCCCACAAAGCGTCGTCTAGCTTGTCGGACCACGAGGCACGGTTTTCTCCAACCGTCCTTTCTAGAATACGTTTTAAACCTCGATTGGACACCTCCACTTGACCGCGGTCGTTAAAGGTGTAAGCGGTACTAAACGATGAGTGATCCCCATACATTAGACTTACTTTAGCAAACTGATCATTACAAAAATGGGTCCCACGATCGCTTATAATAGCTCTAGGTGTTCCGAATCGGGCAAAAAGAGACTTCAAAAACTTAACTACAACTCTAGCATCATTTGTGGGGAGCGCCTTTGCTTCAACCCATTTTGAAAGATAGTCGACGGCTACGAGGATGTATTTATTCCCATGTGAAGAAGGAAATGGTCCCATGAAATCAATACCCCATACATCGAAGATTTCACAAACTTGGATAGCGTTTTGAGGCATCTCATCTCGTTGTGAAATTTTGCCTTGTCTCTGACATGTATCACAAGATTTGATCATCGTATGGGCATCTCGATATATGGTAGGCCAAAAGAAACCGGCATCAAATACTTTTCGAGCGGTGAGATTGGCACTATGATGGCCCCCGGTGGGTCCTTCATGACAAGCTTTGAGGATTTCAAGAGCTTCTTGCCCATGCACACATCGTCGAATGATTTGATCCGCACATATACGAAAAAGATAGGGATCGTCCCAGAAATAATGTTTAACGTCCTTGAAAAACTTCTTCTTTTGTTGAGTTGTCATTCCTTTGATGATAAAATTCCCCGCATGGTAAAACTTCTTTTTTTGTTGAGTTGACATTCCTTTGATGAAAAACTTGATTTATGAGACAATATGAAGAAAACTATGATCTAGACTATTAAAGGTAAAAACAGATAATCAAACTTAACTAATAAGACATAATAAGCAATTATAAGCACAAATAAGCAAGTAAATAATCAGATTAAGCAGATTCAAACTATGAAATTTAAGGACAGAAAAGATAAATGTGAACTTATAAATGCCTTAGCTAAACAAAGGCTTAATTTGCTCAAAGAGATGTCAATAAGCTCTAGCTTATCACAAGGATAAGCTAGTAAAGTCCAATAAGCTCTTCCAGAGTAAGCTTATCATCCAAGCAACCAAAATCCTTATTAAGCATAGGTATTAAGCTGATTTTGATTGTTTAAGTAGATTAATGAATAACTTGAGCTCAATCTAAGCTTAGAGACTTAGAGAGCTGAGATGAGCTTATAAGGGTAGCTTGCGAAACAGTTGAACAAAAGCATTTGAGATATATAAAAGCTTATAGGTAAAAACAGATTGTGAACAAGTAAACTATGATTTTATTGATTTAAATCTGAATGCAAAATTTTGAAAATGAAAATTACAAGAGCAAATTACATGAAAATGAAATTTTTTACTTAAACTACTAACTACTAAAAACGGGAAAAAGAAGATAAGAGATGTTGTGTGTGTGATGCTTGCTCTCTATTTATAGCCTTGGAGTGAAGCTTCTAGGAGTCTAGCCCGCTCCTCAACCATTTTGATCCACGACCCTTGATTTAATTTCCAACATTGGCTTTCCCATTCATACTCCGTGGATTAAAAATGATCAGCACAAAACGGAATGCAACATGGCAATCCGTGTGTCAGACCTTTTGTGCTTCTTTTAGCTAGTCAGACCTTATGTGTTTCTTTTGCAATTTAGTGTAAAAATCCAATCATTTGTGTGCTTCTTTCATATATCCGTGTGTCCCTTCTTGTGGTGTCTTGGCCAATGAGAGGCTTTTGTGACATCTAACTCTGCCACATCGTACCTTGGTACTCGAATCATAGAGCCACATTATCAATTTTAATTACCCCTTTGATTTTGATGGGAGGTTAAACTGAAAGAGATGATGAATAGTAAAAACGAATTCTCGCTCCATTTTTTTTCCTTTTTATATCTTTGTTTGACCCACGTGTGCTTGTTGACTTGGGCCCGGGTTTTATAGAAAATAGAATTGGGCCGGGGATTTAGGCTTGGTTATAAGGTTGTGTTATAAAGGAATAACGACCGTTATCTCTTTATTATAAGGAGATAACGGTGTTAGGGTTTAGGGACTTTTGGTGAAATTAGGTTTAACATTTAGGGCATTTTGGGTATTTTGAGGATTTTGTCTTTTTGTGGTTGACCAATGTTGACCAAGGATTGACTATGTTGGCCATTGATAAATACTTTCGGCTCTTTTGCACTCTTTCCGTTCCAGTGTTCGTGTTTTTCCGGCTTTGACCATTTCCTTGTGGTTTTTGCAACATCCGTACCTACACAATCACAAAGACAAAACAAGCAATATACAAGCATTTTATGCACAATTTTATCTTTTTAGGGCCATTTTTGATATAAAACAGATATGTGTTTTCACACATATCAAAATTCCCCAAACTAAGTGATTGCGTGTCCTCACGCAATATTATATGCTCTAAAACCAAATACCTCAAAAACTTCCCCAAACTAAATCTTTGAAAAGTAGCAAAGACTTTTGTAGGGAGAGTTTAAGAAATCACAAGTTTTAAAACACCTCATTTTCCCATTTTTCAAAACTTTATTATTATTATTTTTTATTTATTTATATAGTAAACTACTAGAATATTCTGACTTTTATTATTTCCATAACTGTTAGGGATCATAGAACAAGATGCATTTCGATCCGAGAATGCCCCATAAAGGATAAATTCATCGTCCCCAACTTTTCACTTGTTCCAAACTAAGCTTAAAACGAAATCATAGTTAAATATCAGTTAAGATGCTAACACTACTCATATTTGCAACTTGTGAACTTTTCACTCCCGACAATTATTATATCTTAGGTGACATCTAAGGTATGATAAAATGATTGTTAACACGCAGCGGAACTATAAAGAACCAATCATGTTACTAATAAGATTTTCTTTATTAAACAATTAATAAACGAAACTAAACTTACTGACTACTACACACGCTTTCTATTACGTTTTAAACTATTATTGGAGAGGGGACTATCTATGAATGGATGCATCGTAACTAGACGCCTACCCTCTTTATATTTAAGAGGGAGGTACCAAGAAAACCCTAGCTTACTAAAAAAAGCTAACTAACTTTACATAATGGGTTCCTTATTGTTTCAAAAGAAACATATTACAATTAGGAAACTATTTAATTAACATTAATAATGCACATTAATTGTTTGACTAATCTATATCTTAACTTTAATGTTGACTTTTGTAACGTTACTCAATCAACATTAATCTTGATCTTGTTTCCTTCTTTAGCATATCTTGTTTCCTTTTGTTTCTTCTTTCTTCATTTCTGTTTATGGGTTTTGTAATCATCAAATCTGTAATTCCTAACAGGTTCGTCGATGAACTTCTCAAAACTATCCTTGCATGTGTCATTAACAATTTTAATTGACTCGTTTACCTGCTTTTGAGGATGTATTGTCGTGCCATTGCCATGAAAAATTATTTGTTCCTTTCCGTCCCTTAAAATAAGCTCTCCTTCATACACATTAATTAAAGCTCGACCGGTCCTCAAAAGGATCTTCCTAAAATGAGAGGTACCTCGAGATGGCTTCAGATCAACAACAAAAAAAATCGCGTCTACAAGTGAAAACTCCAACTTTGACAAATACATTCTTCAGCGACTCCTTTAGATGAGTTATTGATGATCTGCTAGCTCTAAGTCATCCGAGTTGGTGTAAAGTTCGGGTAAGAAGCTTTTTCCAAATAGTAAGGGGCATAAAGATATATATGCTAAGATCAGCTAGGGTGACATTCATCCATTCCTGGGAAAATCACATGGAATAAGAAACTTGCCGGGATCTCCAAGCTTTTCGGGAAGCTTTTTGAGGAGCATCGCCGAGCAATTCTTGTTCAACGGTATCTTAGCTAACTCAAGCAACTTTTCCTTATTCATGAGCAAACTCTTAATTGTAGGAGCAAATCTTGCATCAAAGTAATGCATCTCGATAATTATGTCGACGAAATCTTGATTGATTGTAAGTTCTTCTTATTCTGATTGGAAGCTTTGTCATGAGACTTTTGATCATTAAGTCATGAAGGATAGGAATATTGGCTTGGTAAATTCTTTGAACATCGGTTCCAGAATGGAGTGGTTTAGGCACAAAGTCTTTGGAACATCGGGGTTCAGAATAGAAATAGGGATACAGGAGTGGATTTGTGTGGTAACTTCCTTGGTAATTAGATTGCTCCTTATCTTTTGTCTCCTTCGATTTCTAGTTCCACTACTTTTTAGGCGATGGCATTAGTAGGAATCGAGGGTCCTCATATGCAACACCACTTGAGTTGTGATCGCTTTCATCTCACCCCTTCGGGTTTGGAATGGATTACTCGGAAGAGTACCTAAAGTTGAGCATGTTTGAAACTATCCACCTATCATGTTTGAAAAATTATTTGAAAGGTATTTGTTTGATTATCATGGACGGTTGTTGAGATTTTATCGTGTTTTGAATTTCATTCTTAAGGTCTCCTTTCAACGAGTTGATTTGATTTTGCATGTTTCTCAACATTTGATCGTTATTCCTCTTGTAACTCGAAAAATCATTTGAAATCTCTTGTTGAACTTGATTATTAGGCACTTGAAAAGGTTGGTTTTGAAATCCTTGGTTTTGAAAATTCGGAGCATGATTATTTTGAAATCCTTGATTAACATGAAAATTATTTCCCCGATTAAAATTATTCCCTTGACCTTGATTTTGATTAAACCTATTTTGACCATTGTTTTGCACCGGAGCAAAACCTGGTGGTGCCATTTGATTACTAACACGGTTCGGAGGGTTAACTTGATTGTAAGTACCCGTAGTCGCACAAACACTAGCTTGATTGTTATCGGTAGTCTGGACAAATGTATACACTAGAATGGGCACACCACAAGTAACGCAAGTTTTCCTCACCGCTTTAACCAGAGCGGGAGTGACAACTTTCTTAGAAACAATCTCAACTAAGGTCGAAAGTTGATCTGCAAGCTTATCAATTCTCTCATCCGTCTTACTATCACTTTCCCTAGAAGTCGTATTCATCCTAGAAGCATTTGGTTTGTTTCGTGAATAACGTACTTTTGATTTGTTCTCAATTATGTTCAAAGCTTCTCTAGTTGTCTTACTCAAAAGATTTCCACCCGCCGCGGCATTTTTATGGGAGGGTCTTGATCGTTGTCGTTTAAAAACTTGTTATAAAAGGTATCAAACTTGAGTTAACTCCGTAAATTCCGTGGTGGGGACCAAAGCTCTAAAGCAATTTTCCTTAAATTGTTCCCACGCTTTTCACTAAAAAGACTCATCAAATTTTTGGGTAAAACAAGAGATTTTATTTTTATGTGGAGTGTCTTCGAAGGTGGAAAAAAAAATTGATTCACGAATTTGGTAACGAGATCCTCCCAAGTCAAGATCGAATTTGGAGGTTCTTTCTCGTACCAAGTTTTAGCAGCCCCCTCGAGTGAATAAGGAAACATCATTAGCTTAATCACATCGTTTGGCACATTCCTAAATCGTAGAGTTGAGGTAATCCTTTTGAAACTATTGATATGAGCATGAGGATTTTCGTTCTCTAAACCATGAAACGGGTTTACTCTCCTAGTTTGAGCATGGGAAGCTTTGCCAACGCATTGTTTTATGAATTTTCTAACTCTATTTTCCCTAGATCAAAGTTTCTCAAAGCACAGTCTCTGATACCACTTGTTGATCCCACGCCTAGATCAAAGTTTCTCAAAGCACAATCTCTGATACCACTAAGGCACCAAACCAAGAACACACAAAGGCATACCAAAAGCGGAACACCACACACATAGATCATATACGCAACTAAACGACGGATCTTAAGTTATAGTTTAGGCTAATCCACCTAGTTCTCTATAACCTGGCTCTGATACCAATCTGTCACACCCCGACAATGGCGGAAACTCGGGAATGCAGCATAATGATCAATCATAACACAAGGTACAAAAATAGAAAAAACTACATTGCATAAACTCCAAGTACTATGAAGACCATCAACCTTGAACAAACTCAAGTGATGTCCCAAATCGCAAATAAAATACACAAATCTCTTAAATTTATTCATATGACCTCGCAGGGGACCATAACCAAACTTAAACCAAAATCTCCAAATACTAAAATCAAATAACAAGCAAGCAAGACTTCAAACAAAATTCCACATGGGATACTTCTAAGTCTGCTATGAATCACCAAACTATTCCTCTTTCACTTCACCTGAAAATGATACTCGAAAACTTCAACAATAATGTTGGTGAGCTCATAGGTTTGACCTTAAACCCAAAAGCTATGCCAATATTTCAATAGTGGACAATAGTGCTATATGACAGTGAATATATGCTAACAATCCAAGACATAGCATCTTCGCTAGTCATATCTCAACATCCAATAATAAATCCAGAGTCGCAACCCCCAAATCACTAACGCACCTAAAGGGCCTACCAGCTGGAGCACTATATTAGGGTATACCACACAGAACCTTGCATGCCAAACACAGTACATGCAAGTACCACATAGAAGCTTGTATGCTAAACACAGTACATACAAGTACCACACAGAACCTTGTATGCCAAACACAGTACATACAAGTACCACACAGAACCTTGCCATGCCAAACACAGTACATGCAAGTAAATCAACACATAATATTCATATAATAGTCATAAGCACATATCTTGTCCCAAAAACAAAACCACATTTCGCACAGATCAATTCAAAACATTTCAAAACACATTTGAGTATCATTTTCCCCCAACGGAAAAAAAAGTAGGGCTATGAGAACATACCTCAAGCAAGTCTTTAGCAACCCAATCTCAATCACACAAGCAAATGCAACGACGCCCGCACACGACCTAGTCCCAGTTAATGTCCCATTTTAATCATCCATTTCCAAAACAATCTTCACGTTTGATGCATAGAGTTTAGACGCGTTGTACAATTACCCAAAACAATTTAGTGGTGTGATGGTTGACAACTTATTCCCACAATCATATCAATCTCATTCCCGAATAATACATACTTATACTATTTAGAAAAATAGATAAGTAATATAAATAAATATTTATAATTAATAAGTATAAATATATCTCGACAAGTCCATTCGGTAAACGTTAGTCACTTCAAAATAATCATTATACGGTTAAAAATGAAACGTTTATTCATGATAAACACATTACAGAAGTTTCGAGAAAAATTATATTTTTCGTCTTTTAGTCAATTTATTAAATAAATAAATTAATTAAATAATATTTTATTATTTAAAATCAAAAATCATGTTTTTTAGGAAATTTTCTAAGTATAAAACTTTTTACGAAATTTCGACATCAACCCGTACAGTTTATACCACGATTTCCAAGGGTATGCAAACCTCATTTTCAATAATTTTCACAAATTCGATAATTTTCAACAAAATTTCAAAATCTCAATCTTTAACATTTACTAAAATATTTTTCCCTAAATATTGTTCAATGTCACTTCGTAAATACATTTCTACTTTCAAAAGTCCATCAAAGGTCTCATTACGACTAAATATCGCTTAGTGGGCCTTAAAGCCCAACAAGGGTCCATTAGGATATTTATAAGTCCAAAATACGATCCGAGTCCAAAACCAAAGTCATTCATACATAAGTATATCCTTATATGTAGCAAAATAATCCGAACACAATAAGCCCTCTCATTAAGCCGCGGCTCAAATAGACTTATTGGGCCGTGAGTCCATAAACTCCAAAATACGTATATTAAGCTTGAAAATAAGCTAATAAGCTACGTATCGCATTTGGTTACTACCATAAGCCTAAAAAATAGTCCACAACATACGCCATAACACAAAAATAATCAAAATCACTTTCCTAGTGATTTTGGGAAACTATACGTGGCATATAAGCCCAAATAAGCCAAGAAATAGCTTAAAAATAAGCCCGAATAAGCCATACAAGCTACTATCAAAAATAAGCATTCTAGCATCATATATTATTCAACCATCACGACCACAACATCAAAACTACAAAAACCCTCTTTTTCCTTTTTATTGTTACACGAACCAAACGCACCCTTTTCTTTCGTTTCGTTTCCAAAAATCGATTTTCACAACGATCAACTTGTACAACTAACATCTATGCATCAAAATAAACCCAAAAGGACAAACGAAATTTAAATTTGGAAACTTACAAGAAAATCTTCAAAAATGTATATTTCGACACGAACCGGACAACCCAAACGTTGTTTAAATGAATACCCAAACACTCGTATCAACCCGGAATATCACGTTCTCGATCAAAGTTGGAAACTTTATGGTGGATTTGTGGTGGTGTAGTGGCGGCCGAATATACACACACACATTTATATCTGTGTTTTTTTTGAAAAAGAAATAATAAGGATTATGTGATAATGTTTCTAGTGGAAAGCATATAAGTGTACAAATGGGACAAAGTTAGCTCAAATTAAGCCACCTTGTTCCTTTGACTAACTTGACCGGCCATGGCATCCTATGGGTGTCGGGTCTTTCTTTTCGTGTCGAAATCGCTTAAAATCTCATAAAACTCAACCGTAAAATTTACCCCGAAGTTAATTAGCATTTTTATTCACTTTAAAAATACATTTCCATTAACTTAGAGTATTCACACGACATATTTTTACTTTACACCCTTCAAAAACTCAATTTGGACATTAACGGACGTGTCAGACTCGTTTTTCGGCATTTCTCAAAATTCACGGGTCAAACCAGCCGGAATATACATATCATAATAATACCTTCCAAAAGGGATTATTAAACACAATAAACAACAATTCATTACATATCTCATAAAATTATCACCGTCAACACGGTACAAAATCTAAATAGACTGACAAAAGTCAAATAGTCAAAGGACTACTAATGAAATATTAAGAACATAATAAGGGCAAAGGTTACATTGGGCATCAGTGTTCTTAATCCCCAAAACAACAGTTAAGGAAATTGAAAAAGCTCTAAAAGGCTTCCTCTGGTGTCAAGGGGATTTGAAAAGAGGTGCTGCAAAAGTGGTTTGGAAAGTTATTTGCAACCCTAAAAGTAAAGGTGGTTTGGGTATCAAAAGTCTTGGTCCATAGAATGAAGCATTGTTGTGTAAACACCTATGGAATGTTATTGATAATAAGGAAAGTTTATGGGTGAAATGGGTGAATGTGATCAAGTTAAAAGGAAAAACTATATGGGATATAGAGAGTGATGAGAATGATAGTGGAACCTAGAAAGCTATTCTAAGTTTGAGAAGTAAAATTCGATGTAGTGTTTGGAAAAAGATTAGTGATGGGATGAGCACTAATATCTGGTTTGATAAGTGGTGTAAAGAAGGCCCTTTATGTGATAGAATCCCATTTAAATGTAGATATGATGCAAGATTAGCTGAAAATTATTGTGTTGCTGATATGATTAAAAATAAAGATTGGATATGGCAAAAGGAGTGAAAAACTTAATTCAGATGTCTATCTAACATTGTTGTTCCTGATCTGATAGAAAAAGTAAATGATTGTGTTGTATGGAAGGATAATAATGGTGTTGATGGCAGATTCTCTATAAGGAAGGTTTGGGAATAATTTAAAGAAGATAAAGATGATGTGAAATGGTATAAAGTGGTTTAGTTCTCTCAGTGCAACCCAAGATATGCTTTCATTTTGTGGCTTGTTATGCACAAAAGATTGGCTACTCAAGACAAAATTATGGCCTGGAACAAGAATAGTCAGCTAGTATGCTCTCTATGCAAGTTAGAAAATGATTCCCATGAACATCTTTTTTTCAAATGCCCTTACTCAAAGGATGTTTGGAACAAAGTAAAAATAAGACTGAAGGAGCCAAATTAGAATGATAATTGGGAAGAGGTGGTTGATAAAATTGCTAGTGGAGGTTGTAGAAACTCTATCAAAAGCATTATGCAAAGGATGACTATTTCCACTGTGATGTACTACATTTGGAATGAAAGGAACAAAAGGATTTTCACCCAAGATCAAAGGAATTGTCAAAATCTTTTCAATGGAATTAAGGAAAGTATAAAGCTACAATTAATAAGCTTGAAAGTGAAGAATTCTTTGGCTGTAAAGAAAGTTTGTGAAGAGTGGAACATATAAATGGACTTGATCAACTAATGAGTTTGCTATGATGATAAGGGGTGTTTCGATCAAGAGGAGTATTGCAGTGCTTAAATAGAGGTTTAAGGTTCTTGGGTGACTGTTATTTCTAAACTTATAACAGTTAGTTTGCAAGCCATTAACCTTGGTATAAGTCCTTTGATCCTTTTAGTTTTGTCAGATTGGCCTTGGGGGGGGGGGGGGGGGGTTCTATTCTAATATGCTATTTGGGTCAATTTGGATTTTTACATAGGTTGATGTACCATAAGGTAGGTTGTTTAACATTGTGAAAGGAAAATGGCTTGGGTGAGCTAAGTATTGGCTGGATCAGAAATTTGTCTGGGTTCAGCATATACTTATGCTATTAGAGGTTAGGGTGGATATTCATGAGGGTGAGTGTTTCTAGCATAGTAATGCCTGCTATGTGTTTTTAATCCTTACAGTAGGGCACTGGATGGTTTTTTAACACTCTGCAGGAAATGTAACTATGCTGGAAGAGCCCCTCTTGAATTGTGAATGGGTGCTATAACCTCCACAATGATGCCCTCTCTTGCTCAGTTTATACCATTGTGGGTGATGGTTAAATGGTATATGACTTACTTGAGTTGTGGAAATGTAATTGTGAGGTTATGGTATGGTGCTTATAGGTGAACAAGGGGTTAGCTAATCCTTTACTAGTTCTGTATGGGTATTATCAGAGAGAATTGAGTTTTGCCTAAGATATAAGGCTTTGGTGTCCGATATGTTAGGTTGATTTTGTTTAGTCTTTGATTTTCTTGAGTTGTATAAAGCCAGGCATGTTTGTGCTTATGGTTAATTTGTAATCGTTTGGTAATTAATAAAATGTTCACCTTGCACCAAAATATTTGAACTCTTAACTCTATGTATATGTGTTAGATATATAATTTGCAGACAACTTTGATAGACACACCCTAATGCTTCTTAATTGACGTTGTATTGTAGATTTATAAGTCAAAATGTGTAGGTAGGGTCTCGATAGCTATTTCTCCCTCTTACTTCATTTTTTTCTTCTCTAAAATTCTACTCATTTTTCAATATTTATTACTCCTAACATATAAACAATTTCGTCTATAAATACTATCACAAACTTATCAAGATAAGGCCTACAAACTCTATTCATCAAATCCATAAATATTGTTGGTGCGTTAGTCAGACCAAAGGGCATTACAGTGAACTTGAAATATCCATAACGAGTTCTAATAGCAGTCTTAGTAATGTTCATCCTCTGCACTTCTCAGTGATGGTATCCAGACCTAAGATCTATCTTCGAGAAAAACTACGACCCTTGCAGTTGATCAAATAGATCATCAATTCTAGGAAGTGGATAACGATTCTTAATGGTCAACTTGTTCAATTCTCTATAATCAATGCACATTCTAAAAGAACCATCATTTTTCTTAACGAACAATACCGGTGATCCCCAAGGAGACTAACTGGGTCGGATGAAACCTTTGTCTTGGAGTTCCTTGAGTTGTCCTGACAACTCCTCCAATTCAGAAGGTGCCAAACAATAAGGAGACTTTGCTACCGGCATTGCTCCAGGAATTAACTCAATTTGAAACTCAATTTCCCGAATAGGCGGTAATCCAGATAGGTCATCGGAATACCTCAAGAAAATCTCTAACCACAACAATCTCTTCTTGTTTCTTATCACCAGCCTTAACACCCATCAAAAATCTCGCTTTCTCTTCTGGTCTCTCTCCTAATACTCTAAGCACCTTGCCATCCGGTAGTGGTATCCTCACTACCTTCTCATGACAAATTATTTCAGCCTTATAATTGGACAACCAGTCCATACCTATAATCACATCAAACCTCCCATGCTCAAAAGGTATTAAATCGATGTCAAAGACATGACCCTCGATTTCTAGTTTGCAGCCCTTAATAACCTTGTCAATCTCTACTAGCTGCCCGTTAGCTATCTCAATTTCATATCTGAAACCTAAGTCGCTGGGCTCTAAGCCTAATAGAGGTATGAAAGTAGTGGAAACAAAACTATAATCGGCACCAGAGTCAAATAAGGTAGTGACAAAATGATTGTTCAAAGTAAACGTACCCGTCACAATGTTCGGATCCTGGCGAGCTTCCTCTGCTCCCAACATGAACGCCCTCCCCCTAGCTGGGTTTCCCTTGGTTTCACGTCCATGACCCCCTGTTTTAGTAGCAAATATGATTTGGACGATTTTCTCTCCGGTCTTGTGCCCTATTTAATCTAGGGACAAGCCTACATGACGTGTCGGTACTTACAACATCATAACTGCCCTAACAATTGGGTTTCTAACATTGACAGGATTCACATTCCTCGGCACACCTCTACAATCTTTTGCCAAATGAACCGGGCGGTTATAGTTGAAGCATGTGCGACAAGGTCCTCCGGGTGCATGGTAAGAGTTGCAGATGGTACATTTGGGCCAAGTACCTGTATTCTCTCTTCCTACATGGTTTACAGTAGTAGCAAAATCATTCCCAGTCATAGTCCTCTTATTATCATCCCTACAATTCTTAATCCTTGCTATTGTTCCCTTCACATTTCCCTATTTTCTAATTCTTAATTGGATCAAATTTCTCACAACCTCATCAGTCAGTGCACCAAAAATCTGCACAGCCTTTTTTATAGTCTTTGACCCTATTGCTGCCACCATCCCACGGATTTATAGAGCAAGGCCATTTACACATACCTCTCAATCATCCTACTCTCCGGAGTTACCAAATGCGGAACTAACCTAGCCAACTCATGAAACTTATCAGTATACGCAACATGGCCAGCCCCAACCATGGCGTGATTAAGGATGCATTAATCTATCTCGCGATGCTCTAATGTAACCAAAATATGCTATATATAGAATTCCTTATGATCTAATCATCTAAACTTGTTTACATAATGTTTATACTGACTTATTCATACAACTAAATGCTATAACATATTATTTTACTTACACACATTAAAATGTAAATTCATACATACAAAATTTAATAAATATCATTCTGTTAGGAATTTTGTAATAGATAGTTACTACTAGTAGGTATGTAGTTCCTACTGGTAGAGTAAACGTTCCTGCTGGTAGGTATGTAGTTCCTACTGGTAAGGATAAAATTATAGTTAGTGCTGGCAGAACAAAAGTCATTCCTGCTGGTAGTACAATATTAGTCCTGGTAGTATTATGCTTACTCCGGGTTGATAGTAAAAGTTAGTTAGTGATAGGGATATGCATGAGATATCCTAGGAAGTGATAACACTTATCACTTTAGCTTTTAGAGAGTCTTAAGGAAACAAGTAGTTAGGGTTTCATGGGTATTTAAGAAACCTACGGCCTTGGATGAAGGCACTGATTGAATTCATTAGAAAAACACGTTTATTATCAATAGAAAAGATCCATAGAGGATCATTGTTTTTAGTAATTCTTTAACTCTGTTGTTTATATTCCGCGTAAACAATAGTTTCATTTGTTAGAGTCTCTCTTAGAGTTGCTTGTGATTACATAAGTGCTCTACAACCTCAACAGGCGTAAAGATCTATCTAGGGCTGGACCTACAAGTGGTATCAGAGCCTGGAGAGAGCCTCTGTTAAAGAAACTTTACTATTTTTTTTCTCATAAGAACCTCACAATGACTTCACAAAATCCATCACAAACATACCATATGCCATCACCATCAGTATCTACATTCACTTTCCCATCAACAACTGAACCTGTGTTCTCAGCATCAACTTCTGAACTAGTCTTTGAGTCTCCAAATCACACTCAAACCTCACAAACAACCCAGTCTCGGCAACTCCAACAGTATCACACAACCACTGTCTCAAACAATAATGCCAAATTTCCTTACTTAAAGAAGGAAGAATATGAGACGTGGGCCATGAAGATGGAGTATTGGATCATGAACAGTGATCACAACTTGTGGAACATTGTTCTAAATGGAAACAGCAGGAAAAGGACAGGAAGAGATCCAAAAGGAAATATTATGATTCTTCCTCCTGTCTCTATTGAAGAAAACATTGATGTTCAAAGAGAGACAAAAACAAGAACTATATTGCTTCAGTCTCTTCCTAAGGATCATATGGCTGATTTTCATCATCTAGATGATGCAAGGGATATCTGGTTGGCTGTCAAAGCCAGATTTAGAGGTAATGATGAGTCTAAGAAAATGAGGAAGTCAATGCTAAAGCAGGAGTTTTCAGAATTTAGGGTATCTGAATCAGAGGGTTTGCATAAGGGATATGACAGGTTTCAAAAGATATTGAGTCAACTCAATCAGATGCAAGCTAAGCCAGACAATGAAGACCGTAACATGAAGTTTCTCAGAGCACTTCCACCTTCTTGGTCACAGGTGGCCATCACTCTTAAAACAAAGGGTGGTGATTCGGTAGTTTTACACACGTAAAATATATAATAAAAATACTACTTAGGTAAATTCCAACTATTCACCTTTAACTAAGGTAAAAAGTTTAAAACTTACAAAAATAATATATAAAATATATAATATACGTATGTTTAACCGGGTAAGTATGATCACCCGGGTCGTTTCCCCAATGACTAGTGAAATTGAAACCACGTTTAGGTTCGGATCCTGATTTGAATGGAACAAAGATATTTTGGATAAGCTATTACTACGAAATTAAGAAGCAACAAATAATGACAATTAAGCAAATAAACAAATTTTAAATCCTAAAAATGTAAACCAAATTTTCACTAAATGAAGAAAAATTGCCGAAAACTATTAAAAATAAAAGCCCTAATTTTTATCTTTTTATAAAAGTTTAATTAAACTAATTAAAACTTAACCCTAATTATTAATTAAAACTTAATAAACTAATTAAAAACTTAACTAATGGACTAATGATGCAAAAAGGAAAAGGACTAACAGCGAACTAAACAGACTAACGGAGGGACTAACTGAAAAACAATTTAAAATCGAAAAGTTACACTTTCTACCCTGAGAATCTACCCCGATCACAAATTAAGGCCCGAATTAAGGTGAGATTTGAAAAAGTGCTTAAAATGAAAAACTCAAAGAAGCAAAGTTGTAAAGGAAGCTAGGGAGAACAACTTTAACAAAAGCACTATAGTCTGAAACTCAAAGATAAGCTCTAAAAAGAGCTTATTAATAAGCTGTTACAGAAAGTAGGGCTTATCCCTTGTTTTTAGAAAATAAGCTATAAAAAACTCAAAACTAGATCAAAATGAAAAAGGAAAGAAGTTCTAAAGAGCTTATGATATGCTTAATCTATAAATGAAAAGAAACTAAAGCTTAAACTACTTTTATGCTACTGAAATTGATCATGAAATAAGCAAACTCAGGAAATAAGCAAAGTAACACAAACTCCAAATAAGCTAGGAAACTTAATAAGCTAAACTAGACTCTGAAACTTTAAGGGCTTATCAAACTACTGATTATTTATCTAAATAAGCTATAAAATCTAGACTTAAAAAGCTGAATTAACAAATTTAGACTTTACTTAAGTTCCTACTGTTTTTGGATTTTTCAGGTTTTTTAAGACTTTTGACAGCAAAATAAGCTAAGGAAATAAGCTAGAAATTGCAAACTAAGATTTAAACTGTATTAAGCTATATTAAAACTTAAATTCTACTGAATTTAATAAGCTAGAACCTAAAATTACTTAATTAAATTAAGCTAAGAACTCAGCAGTACTAACTGAGGTTAGTACTGCTAGTGTAAAAAGTTCAGCAGTACTTTCACTTGAAAGTACTGTTGATGCAATTTTGACTTTTGAAAACTAAATAAGCAACGAAATAAGCTAGAGAATGAAAACTAAATCTAAATAAGCTGAAACTAAACTTAATTCTATTAAAGCTAACAATACTAACTTATGAAAGCAGTACTAACTTGGAGGTTAGTACTGGTAGTGCAAAGGTTCAGCAGTACTAACTTAGGTTAGTACTGCTAGTGTAAAATCAAGAGTGCACTAAACCAAACACTACTTTAAGACTATGACAGGCTTGAGAAAGGCTTTTAAAGAAAAATCTAATGAACAAAAACTAAATACCAGATAAAAACTAGCTTAAAACAAACTTATCAATCATGATTAAATAACTGAATAAGCTTTAATCTAAGATCTAAACTATTTAAACTAATATTTTTGGATTTTATGAGTTTTTATGACAGAAATGAGTAACTAATGATCTATAACTACTTAAACACAAACAGATGAAGACAAACAACTAATAAGTACTAGAAGAGACATTTAAACACTAATAAGCAAAAAGAATAAGCAATTAAGCAATATTAAACATATAAGCTATAACTAAACAATTTAAGCTGAAATTAAAGAAGAATGAAAAGAGAAACTCACTTGATCCTTTAGCTAAACAAAAGGAACCAATAAAGGCAGCTACAAGCTCTCTAGCTTATTGGATAAGCTAGAGTAAAGTCCTGTGGACATCTCTTCCAAGTAAGAATCCCCTTCAAAATCTCAAATATAGTAAGATCCATATTAGGTTTAAATTGAATTAAGGTTTAGATAAGATTAATACTGAATTCAACACTCTATTTCAGCTTATACGATTGAAGGCTTAATATGAGCTTATTGAGACAATATGACTTATTAAGAGAGCTTATGACTTAAAATGAGAGCTTAGAAAATGAGATTTAAAACACTAAAAACTGAATTACATTAACTAAAGAAGCTGATTACAGTACTTGGAAAAGGAAAATTACATTTAATGGAAATACGAATTTAAGCTAAATTACTAAAAACTTGATAAAAAGGAAAAACTAGATTAAAGAACGACTACTTGTGTGTGTGAGAATGAGGCTTATATATAGTGCACAGCTGAAGCTTCTAGGACCTTTGCCTTCTCACCACCCAATTCATCCTGCATCCCACTTTTCTACAATCATATTGATCTATATATGGGACAGTTGGATCATTTTGTGGACACCTGAAGATGCCAGCTGGCATCTAGATTTGACCGATGTGTTAGTTTTGTGAGTGATTTTTAGCACAAAACCCATCACAATTTGGGCTCTTTCATTGATTACGCTGCCTTGAGCAAGTATCCTTGATTAGACTAATTTGACTCCTTCATTTGTGCTATTGCTCTTACTGAATGACCAACGCACCTCCTAATTTTGATTTGCCCCTTGTTTTACCATGAGGGGTGAAATGGAGAAGACGGATGAATAGTAAAAGGGGTTCCCGCTCCTTTTTTTGACAGTTAAAACTGTTGAACTTTGGGAAGTTTGCACAAATGGCCCTCGTCTTTCTTTTCTCTCTTTCAAGTTATAAATAACTTTCGGAAATTGCAAGATTGGCCCTTGTAGATGAAAATTGGCTAAGGCTTTGGATCTTTGGCTTCTTTTTGAACTCTTCTGATTCTCGTGTCCGTGTTTGCTTGCTTTTGACTGTTTTCTTGTGATTTTTGACTTATCCGTACCTGCACACACAAAACACAAATACAAGCATATTTTTGCCATTTTTGGTCTGTTTTGGGTTTAATTGGGTCTTTTTTAGGTACAAACGGATATGTGTATTTTACACTTATCAAAATTCCCCAAACTAAACGATTGTGTGTCCTCACGCAATATCACATGCCTTATAACCAAATATCTTGAGAAATTCCCAAACTAAACCTTTGAAAAGTAGCAAAGATTTTTGTTGAGAGAATTAAGAGATCACAAGTTATAAAACACCCGACTTCCCTTTTTCAAAGATTTTTTCTCTTTTTATGATTTTTCTTGATAATTAACTATCTAACTACAACTTATTTGTGTGTTGACATAATGTAATGTTTTCATTACCACATTGGTAACTTTTAGGATCATAGAATAAAAAGCACAATTAAGTGTCTAAAAGATAACTTCATCATCCCCGATTTTTCACTTTCCCCATGCTATTCTTAAAAAATAGATCACAGTCTAATACGAACTAAGATGGGAAGACTACTTTATAATACAACTTTGAATTCCTCTTCCGGCATAATCATAATTTAGGCGTGTGTGATCAAATATTTAGAACGTTTAAATCCACATATTAAGATATTAAACCGACCAAGCTTATCATATGGGCCATTTTGGGCTAATATGTTAATCCACTTAGAAGAATCACAACTCAAACAACAAAACCTCCTCAACTAAGACATCGTTGGTCTCTTGTCTCATGAATGACTTTCTTCTCTAGGTCCACCGTCAATCGGGTAAGTGCTAAGAGCTTTTGACACCCCATCCGAGATTTTTTATACTAACCGTAATGCATAAACTTCCGATGAAAAACTTTGTAACTTTTGCAAACATTAGCTCAAAAAGATACATTGGTTTTAGAAAATGAACTTTTACTATATAATTCTACTTTGCAACTTTACTATTCACAATTTATTAGGCTAGGAAGATGGTTTTTCTTTCAACGACACATCGGCCTCGCCTCCGACAAGAGCTCGCATACTTATTATGATACCAACCCTAAATATACATCCTCCATCCTTTCTTTCGATGTCACATCGGGAGCGAACCGACAAATGCCCATGTACTTTATTGCGATGGAGTTTGTATATTAATTATTAACACTTAAGGATTTATAACTTGCATCCTTTTTATTCACCAACTATATTTTTATAGATTTTTTTTTTTAGAAAAACTGAATTTTTGCAAATAGTAAAAATTTCGTTTTAGAAAACCAAAGTATAAACTCGAACTAAAATTCTTATTTACCAACGATATTTGACTCATCATCGATAAAGCTTTTTCTCTGAATATGTTGATTAGACTTTTAAGAGTAAAACTCTAATTTGCAAAAATTAAAAAGAACACGTATAATTAATCATTTTAAGAGCTTCGGGGAAGAAAAATCACAAGTTATTCTTATAAGCCCTTAAGCTTTCCACATAAACTTTGTTTAGCATCCTAATTCGTAATTAACACTATCATCTCTTATTCTTCACAAAAGAAATTTGCAAATACTTAGCCTATATAAAATCCAACTCGGCATATTTAAAATCTACTTGAGATTAGCACAAGTCTTCATTTACTAATGATTCAAGTCTAGCATGTTTAAAGTCTACATGAGACTAGCACAAACTATCATCATTAATTGTTAAGGAAGAAAGCTAGAACTCAACACGTTCGATCGGGTCAAAAATTACTTCTTATTCTTACCAACGGAAAACCTACATTTGTGTCTTAACACTTTTTTTTTTATTTTTTTTAAATATTAATCTAAATAACAAGACTAAAAAATTTTAAAATTTTTGCTATTTTTGTGGGAAAAACGGGTACGTGAGAACAAAACAATAAGCAAGCAACATCAAATCGATAGATTCCCTTCCCCAAACTAAAACGAAACATTGTCCTCAATGTTTAAAGTCGGGTCTCTACGAAAATCTAAGCCGTTTATGAAGTATGCAAAGATAAACGTTAATCGATAATGATGAAAGGATATGGATCTCCCCAAACTAAATTCACACAAAGGATGAGAAGCTCGAGTAGAACGGGACAAATCAACCGGACACGAGAGGCTTCAAAAATTTGTTGGGAGAATCCTGCAAAAATCACAACAAACAAGCAACAAACATCGAGAAATCGGAGAGAGAGTACAAGCCTTTCTCAACACAACACATTGGGTAAGAAAATAGAAAGAAAATAGAAAGGATAAGCATGGGGTGAACTCCCACGAAGCGGCTTGTTTTTGGTCACCGAGTCGCAAGCTCGACTCGATCCCTGAATTTAGTTGTCCTTAGGGAAAGTCTGGAGATCCGGGATAACCAATGGTGGTGTATCCCCTCCATAGTAATGCTTCAAACGGTGGCAGTTGACTTTGAAATTAGAACCATCGGCATGAGACAACTTGGCAGTGCCATAAGGATAAACTTCAGTGATTGTGAAAGGTCCGGACCATCGGGACTTGAGCTTTCCGGAGAAAATCTTTAATCGGGAGTTGAAAAGCAAGACTTGATCACCAACATTGAAGATTCGGTTCTTTATCTTGGAATCGTGTAGCTTCTTTGTCTTCTCCTTGTAGATTAATGAATTCTCGTAAGCTTGATCACGAAGCTCGCTAAGTTCATTGAGCTGAAGCTTTCGATGATCGCCCGCGGTCTTTAAATCGAAGTTGGCATGCTTAAGAGCCCAATATGCTTTGTGTTCTAGCTCAACTGGTAAGTGACACGCTTTTCCATAGACTAACTTGTATGGAGTACATCCAATAGGAGTCTTGTAAGCGGTTCTAAAAGCCCATAATGCATCATCTAACTTATCTGACCATGAGGCACGGTTTTCTCCGACCGTCCTCTCTAAAATTCTTTTGAGACCTCGATTCGTGACTTCAACTTGACCACTCGTTTGAGGATGGTAAGGAGTCGAAAGACGATGGGTGACACCATATTTAGACATAACTTTATCAAATTTGTCGTTACAAAAATGGGTCCCACGATCGCTTATGATTGCTCTCGGAGCACCGAATCGGGAGAAAAGGGATTTTAAGAACTTAACAACTACCCTAGCATCGTTGGTAGGGAGCGCTTTCGCTTCAACCCACTTGGAAAGATAGTCGACGGCTACTAGAATATATTTGTTACCCCTAGATGACGGAAAAGGTCCCATAAAATCAATTCCCCATAAATCGAAAATCTCACAAACTTGGATTGCATTTTGAGGCATCTCATCACGTTGAGAGATTTTGCCTTGTCTTTGACAAGCATCACAAGGAGATTTTACCTTGTCTTTGACATGCTATCACAAGGATTTGATCAATTAGTAAGCGCATCCTTCATAAATTGTCAGGCCAAAAAGAATCTGGCGTCAATACTTCCGAGCTGTGAATTGGCATGTGATAGGCCCCCAGTAGGTCCTTCATGGCAAGCCTTGGAGGTATTTCAAGAGCTTCGTTGGCAATACACATCTACGGATGATTTGGTCCGCACATGTACGAAAGAGATAGGGATTCATCCAAAAATAATGCTTCACGTCTTTGAAAAACTTTTTCTTTTGTTGACTCGTCATTCCTTTGACTAGAAAATTCCCCGCGTGGTAGTTTGCGAAGTCGGCGGACCATTAGCGTTACTTAGATAAGAATTACCACAGCATTTAAAGTATTCAAGAGGAAAGTCTGCGGTTAATGTTCTTTTGGATCAAAAACATTTTTGTAAGGGTTTTCAAGACAAGAGAGGTGATCGGCTGCATAGTTTTCAGCTCCCTTGGTATCAATTATTTTTTTCTGAAAAAATCGTATATTCTTGAAAGAAGTAACGATCCATCTAAGAACCTTGCTTTGGCGTTTTTTCTTGTTGTAAAGGTATTTCATTGCGGTGTGGACCGTGTAAACAACCACTATTGTTCATGATTAGATATGATCGAAACTTGAAGAGTTTTGTCGATCTTGATCTCGTCCAATGGCACATGCAGATTAGCATCCGCCAAACACTTTTTCAAATTTGACACATGTAATGTGTTGTGCACCTTACTCAATTGCTTAGGCAATCTTAACCTATAAGCTACAAGGCCAATCCTTTTAAGGATTTCAAATAGTCCTACATACCTTGGTGCCAACTTACCTTTTTTTCCAAAACATATCACGCCTTTCCAAGGCGACACATTCAGTAATACTTGATCTCTAACCTCAAACTCTAGGGGCTTGTGCCTATTGTCAGCATAGCTCTTTTGATGATCTCTTGCCACTTTGAGCTTCTCCTTGATCAAGATTGCCTTGTTGGTCGTCTCATGTACCAACTCGGGCCCAATCAAACTACTTTCCCTAATCTCAGCCCATAAAACAGGCGACCTACATTTCCTTCCATATAATGCTTTAAATAGAGCACACCGAATGCTCGAATGATAACTATTATTATAATAAAATTTAGCTAACGGTAGGTGAACATCCCAATTGCCACCAAAATCTATCACACACGCCCTTAACATATCATCCAAAGTCTAAATCGTACACTCGCTTTGTCCATCCATTTAAGGATGATAAGCTGTACTCATATCCAATCGCGTCCCTAAAGCTTTTTGCAGTGTTTGCCAGAAATGTGATGTAAACCGTCCATCTCGATCCGAAATAATCGACACGGGAACTCCGTATTGAGCGACTATCTCATCAATGTATAATTTTGCCAATCTCTCAGTATTATAATCCTCTTGCATCGCCAGAAAATTAGCCGACTTGGTCAGCCTGTCGACTATTACCCAAATGGTATCACGCCCACTCTTCGTCTTAGGTAACTTGGTGATAAAATCCATAGTGATCTTATCCTACTTCAATTTGGGTATCTCGGGTTGTTGCAATAAACCCGAAGGCCTTTGATGCTCAACCTTCACCTTAAAACAAGTTAAGCATTTGCTAACATAAGTAGCAATGTCCTTCTTCATTCCCGGCCACCAGTATATATCTCAAAGATCATGGTACATCTTATCCACTCTAGGATGTATAAAGTACCTAGTTTTATGAGCTTCGTCCATAATTATCGTTCGCACACTTCCTACTAACAGAACCCATATACGGTCTATAAAGTATAAACTCTCGTCTTCTTTCCTTTCCATCTGTTGATCCAAACCATGTAGCCTTTCTGCAAGTACGTTCTCTTGCTTGAATGCCTCACCTTGGGCTGCTAGTATCATTCCTCTTACTCCAGACTGAATAATCATAGTCATTGCTCGTACACATCTAGGTTTCACTCGTTCCTTCCTACTTTAGGCATCTGCCATCACATTCGCCTTATCTGGATGGTAGTAAATCTCACACACATAGTCACTAAATAACTCAATCCACTACCTTTGACGCATATTCAACTCATTTTGATCAAATATGTGTGGAAGGCTCTTATGATCCGTATAGATGACACTTTTCGTACCATACAATTAATGCCTCCAAATATTAAGGGAAAACACAACAGCTCCCAATTATAGGTCATGCGTTGTATAATTCTTCTCATGGATCTTTAGCTGTCTTGATGCATAGGCAATTACTTTTCCTCTTTGCATGAGTACACAACCTAATCCATGGTTCGATGCGTCACAGTATACTACAAAATCTTCTACTCCATCAGGTAACGATAGTACTGGAGCATTAAACAAATTATCTTTCAAAGTCTGGAAAGCCTCTTCCTGTTCTACGCCCCACTCATAGTTTTTTGTTTTTCTGAGTCAACGAAGTAAGAGGTTTAGCAATCTTAAAGAAATTTATGATAAAACGTCGGTAGTAACATGCTAACCCCAAAATGATCGAATTTTAGATGGTGTTTGTTAGGAATTACAGATTTGATGATTACAAAACCCATAAACAGAAATGAAGAAAGAAGAAACAAAAGGAAACAAGATATGCTAAAGAAGGAAACAAGATCAAGATTAATGTTGATTGAGACGTTACAAAATCAACATTAATGTTGAAGATATAGATTAGTCAAACATTAATGTGATGATTAATGTTAATTAATTAGTTTCCTAATTGTATTATGTTTTCTTTTGAAACAATAAGGACCCATTATGTAATAGTTAGGTAGCTTTGTTAGTAAGCTAGGGTTTCTTGTAACCTCCCTCTATTATATAAAGAGGGTAGGCGTCTAGGTTACAGGTATCCATTTAATAGTAGACTTCTCCAATGAGAGTCTAGACACGCATAGAGCGTGTGTAATAGTAGTAGTAGTTTCTTTATCATGTTTGAATAAAGAAAACCTTATTAGTAATGTTGATTGTGTTCTTCATATTCCGCTGCATATTTTCAATCAATGTTATCATACCCTAGTTGAGTCCAGATCTTGGATTCTACAATTGGTATCAGAGCCTCGTGGCTCTTGATCTAGGGTTTATAAGGTTTTCCTATGTATTTATTTTTCTGTAATTTTTTAAACACATATATTTTGGGTCCACAGACGCCCTTGGATCTTGAACAATGAGGATGTGTATGGTTCATTTTGGAGGTTCAGTTTATGCTATAATTCTTGATTGGAAAAGTTACACGCTCCTTTACAAATATTTGGTCGGAGTATGATACGATTCAGCCCTTGACATTGGATCTAGGATACTGGTCGTTGATGCGACGGAGCTCACTGAGACTATCGGCCATAGTATGTGATCGCCATGCTAATATTGTCTAAAAGAATTATTCAAAGACATTTTATTACATGATATTGTAATAAGCATGTCTTTTTCGCACTGAAGGAAGATTTGATCTATGCTACTGAGTTCAAGATTCAAGAGATGGTGAGTATACTTTTAAGGGGAAGCTTATTGTTGATATACTTAACCATCTACATGCATCACTTGAGGGGAAGCGTTTACGAGTTGCACAAGACCCCTATTAGATGATTACAAAAAGGGGAAGAAGATTTCTGTTGTGCAGCTTATTATTGTGATGACATGTTCTACCATTGTTTCTTCATGCAGATTGTTTTGTAATATCAAATAGGGGAAGATTGTTAGGAATTACAGATTTGATGATTACAAAACCCATAAACAGAAATGAAGAAAGAAGAAACAAAAGGAAACAAGATATGCTAAAGAAGGAAACAAGATCAAGATTAATGTTGATTGAAATCAACATTAATGTTGAAGATATAGATTAGTCAAACATTAATGTGATTAGTCAAACATTAATGTGATGATTAATGTCAATTAATTAGTTTCCTAATTGTATTATGTTTTCTTTTGAAACAATAAGGACCTATTATGTAATAGTTAGTTAGCTTTGTTAGTAAGCTAGGGTTTCTTGTAACCTCCCTCTATTATATAAAGAGGGTAGGCGTCTAGGTTACAGGTATCCATTTGAAGAGTCTAATATTAGATTATGTAATCGTTATAGTTAGTTTATAGACATGTTGATAGGTCGTCTATATGTATTAGTTTAGCCCCAAGGATCATTTGATCTTGGGGAAATAGATCAATAAAGAAAACCTTGGGAAACATCATTGTTATTATTATTATTCCGCTGTGCAAATGTTTATCTTTGATGTTTATATCCTAGATGAGTCTTAATAACGATCTAAGGAGCCAATAATCAGGTTCCACATCGAAGAATTTCCCGAACCATTCGAGTGCGAAGTAATATCTCCCTAAGATTTCTAAGGGGTATTTAACCAGGTCCCATAGAATAAGAAAGAAAGACACATTAGCCTCGCCTCGTGTGAAGACCCAAGACCAAGATCTGGTGTGATAGTAAGTATGAGTTGAGTGCCAGAAGGTGTGAAAGTAAGTAAATAATTATAAGTGCAGTAAATGCTACCTAGTCTGTAGTAAATGAGGGGGTATTTATACTACCTGGTTTACTATGTTGAAATACTGTTCCTAACATCTAGGGAATGGTTACGCCGAACAAACCCCTAGGCTGCTGTTAAACTGTATGTCCGCGTGGGGAAACCAACAATTCCTGAATCTAGTAATGGCAGACGCTGCTATGATACTGGCATAAGGACCGTTGTCTGAAGAGTGGAGTCCTGGTCTATGGAGAGTGTCCGCTTATCCAGTTCTTTCGGTTGATGCCCTCCGGAAGGATATGGTGTCCTCCGGTTTTGGGTTCCTCTAGCATATACGGTTTATGGTACTATAAGTTTTGATTTGTTTAATATATTTTGCTTCCAGAAAGAAAGTTCTTGACAGGTCGTGCATCGTTTTTGGCCTACAAACTTTTTACATCCCAAAACACCAAAATAAATTTCTTTTTTTAACACGTACTTATAATAGGGTGCACAGAATTTTAAAATCGCCTATGCTAGTATAATCGTATAAAAGAGAAACTTAATTTCAAATTGTTATAGTGAACCCTAAACATAACTTATCGGCAATTCATTAAATGGAATAGCAAACATGTACAAACAAATTTCCCTTGTAGGAATATCTGCATTCTCAGGTTACAAG
Organism: Tanacetum coccineum; assembly: GCA_026074375.1. Classification (NCBI taxonomy): domain Eukaryota; kingdom Viridiplantae; phylum Streptophyta; class Magnoliopsida; order Asterales; family Asteraceae; genus Tanacetum; species Tanacetum coccineum. The sequence continues at coordinate 62,360 of BQNB010006583.1, read as the reverse complement.
GCATTGCCTAAGCACAAATTAATATATGTAATAACACTGAATCACAACAAGAAATAATAAGGCGTTCATCCAAAACATGTCAAAGAAACTGAATTAATCATCACTAGGAGCTAGTCAAGCCAAAACTAAAATCCCACAATTCCTTGGCTAAGTCCTGGTCTTTAGCAATCATTGATGGTTCCACCAAATTACTATCAGAAAGATCTTACGAGTGAACCACCTTTCACTTTAGGAATTCCAACGCTACATACAGGTTGTTTAAGCGTCCCTAAATCCAAATTAAATAAAAATGTAAACCACTTTTGCATAATCAATATGTACAAGTTAATCAAAATGAAAGCTAAAGTATAAACTTGAGGCAACATCTTTTACAAAGTACTTCAAGAACCTTATTGACGATATCTACTCCAAGAAAAAAGTCAATAAACGAATTCAAATGCCAGTGTATATATATTCATCATTGTAGGATTGTATTCGCGATATACCTGAAAAATATTATAGCCGCGAAAATGTCAGTGATAACAAATCCTGGCGCACAAAATTGCAGTGATGTTGATTCCCTCCGCCCTGATCAGATGTAAATATTACACGTTATATAAACTAAACCCAAAACCAAAGTGATTAAAAGATAAACTCAGGACAATTTTAGAATCTATAAACTGTAAGGTATATTAGCCAGTTTTTGACCGTCCATAATCATAAACATGCTAATAAAAAACGGTGTAGAACAAATGGATTAGTTGTGTAATATTGCAAAGGTGTGAGTTGTGAAGCAATATCCACATCGGAAAATTAGTAAAAAGGATTAAGGGTCTCACACTTAGAAATACACCTATAATAATCGTAAACCTTGTATAATTGAGAATGCTTTTGTACCTGTGCAGTTTAGTCATGGGTTGTGGCAGTTTGGCACCGTCGTGCAGTTTGGGCATGGAAAAAAAACGAACATGTAGTTTTGGTCACGATCGTTGCCGTTTGGCACGATCATGCAAGTTTGGCATAACAATCCTAAGCAGTTTGGCCACAAACACTCGAGTAGGTTTAGAGCTCAAAGCTTAATAATATCTCTATGGTTTAATCTCGTAGACTGCCATGACTATCCTAGTTGTGGATACCATGTTATATCTTGTGTCGATTTACATTCCGGGATTACTTTTCGTAAGCCTTGTTTGGAGCAAGTTAGAGCAAGTTCATATAGAAGGCTATGGCCCTACATCTATTGCATTAATATGAGGATCCTGCTACTATGATACTGTTATTGAAGATTGTATCAGGAGTTACGGTAGGTATAATGCACACCTTCAGGTGTATGGTTTTGAAAGTTTAATAATGGTGGAGAGTAAAGTAGCTGACTAAAAATAAATTCAGTTTTAGTGTCAAGAACGAGATTATGATGTTGAATATGTTCCAAAAACACCTCTACAGTTTGGTGTTGCTGAAAAATTAAGTCGAACATTCAGAGTATAGAGTACGGGGCTTCGTGTAGAGGCTCCAAAGATGTTATAGGCAGATTTAGTTAGTACGACCTACTTAATCTACCTCATACCTTACGTTCTAATAGGGTTGCGTATTCCAAAAGAGGAATAGCAAGGGAAGGATACTAGTCTCGCACACTTGAAGGTATTTGGTTGTGACTCATGTTTTAAAGTGAAAGATTTTTTGCAAAGAAGCCATGAAAACAGTACAATTCATAAGTAAATTGGTTGTGACTCATTTGTTAAAATAAATGCAATACAGCTTTCCGGAAAGGAAAGAGCACCAAGTTATCTAAAGTAGAGATATTTACATTTTTTGGGACTCAATTTAAGTGCCAGGTCCGCGACAGTTTCAGTAACTAACAAAAGCCAAAACAGAAGATGTCAAGTGAGTTAGTAGAACATTCCAAACAACCTTACAGAGAATGATAGCAAAGTCGGGAGCATGGATTGAGCTCAAAAAATCACTTAGGAGCCTAGGTAGAGCTCAGATACGAGTGAGGGTCCAAAACATAGAGGATTTGAGGATAGTGGAAGATCATGTGAATGAAAGACTCTGATGATGGAGCATCCTCCGAGGAGGAAGGCTTTAAGACTCCACAGGTACGAAGGTCCAATAGAGAGTCTAGGGCTCCAGTAAGGTACTCTTCATCAGCAAACTATTTGCTAACTAACAAGAACCGTGAACCGGAGTCTATTCAGAAGGCATAATAGCATATGTTCTGTATAGAGGGGAGAAGCTAACAAACAAATAGGATGTGTTTTCATAATGTCAGAATAGCACAGTGAAATAAAGCATCATTAAGCTTGTGCATGTTCAAGGTCAAAGAATAACAGAATAGCAGCGAAAGGTATGAGGCTTCGTTGAGTATTGTAGCTGCATGAGACTTCTTATGTGAGAGCTTTGAATGGTACATCAACATATCACAAAAGCGAGGGTTTTCAGCTAGAGGGCAGAAAGAAAACCTAGAGTGCAAATTGAAGAATTATAATACGGACAATTCAAGGCACCGAGGCTACGGTATTTGAAATTTTGACATTTTTGGCATAGGGCAGGGTACAAGAGATGTGCTATGGACTATTTTTTCTACTTAAAGAAATTTGGTTCGTCCTCCATTATATTACTGTTATAGGTTTGATGAAAATTTTGTCGCCTACACGACATGCAGAGATCAACAAGCCTAATGGAAGTTTCCTTTTATTTTGGAAGGAGTGAAGGAATAGATGCTCTGAGAATAGTGCTGGTTATGTGGCCTATGCTTGGTGAAGACAACAGTCGAAGTGGGAGTATTAAGACTACAAAAGACATCAATATGTTAACTATTGAAGTCAATAGTTTATGGCAGTGTGCATAAGCAAGCATAGATTTGATATGGTGACGAAATTCTCTTAAAAAGTTAGACTGAGCTCAGGCAGAAAGTGTTTAATACTGTGACAAAGATACTAAGAGTTCGATTCATCTTGTGAAGAATCTAAAGTTTTTGCAGTTGGGCAAAGCTTGTTCGAGTATTGATAAATGAAGGGTCCTTTCCTTTATTGAGGATTCTTGGAACAAAGAGCCTGCAGAGATGTTCAACAGTATGATGATGAACAAGAGAAGTTGAAAATTTTTGTAGCTAACCGCCTCTTAGATAACTAATAAGGAAGGTTGGTATATCCTTACTAGGGATAGAGGTTATTCTCAGTTTGATGATGTTTATTCGGTCGGGATACCTTAATATCACAAGTCTCATAGCCCTGCAATTGGTTAGTGCAGCGTAGTTCTGTATGTTCGCCGGAAAGAAAAGTTTAGAGCCATAGCTTGTTGAAGGAAAGAGGTGGTTCCAAGTTTACAGAGATACTTAAGACAGGAGAGCAATGAAGTGATCAATCACCTCCAAGTGGGAGATAGTTGATTGGTTGACGGCATATATCCCTCATCGGTAAACATTAGAAAAAGGATTAGCGTCTCACACTTATAAATAACCTCCTCAATGAACTAGTAAACCTGTATCTAGAGAGGCATTTGTACCTCATGCAGTTTAGCACGGTCTGTGTAGTATATGCACATCGTGTAGTTTGGCATGATTCATATCAGTTTTGGCCCCGAGCCCTTAGCAGTTTGGCTCATAGAGCTTAATAATGAACACCCCCAAAATAGGGTCGTAGCGAAATAATGTGTCCGAGAGTGTTACTTAATGAGTAATTTTGCACAAGCTATGAGAGAACGACCTCTAAACGTGTTGTTTTAAAAGTAATCTTGTATTGTTTATACTCCAATGCACATCAAGTAAGCTAAGAATCTAATTCACCTGAGAAAAACATGCATAAAAGTGTCAACATAAAGTTGGTGAGTTCATAAGTAAGTTGAAAGTATGAATGTTAAAACCAAAATTTGCAAAGTTTGCATCACCAATATGAACAATCCTTAAATAGTCACGTATGTGAAACCATAGATTTGTAAATTATGCATGACCATTTCAATCCTTAAATAGTCACAAAAATGTACGTATAAAAGTTTGGCCGCAATGTTTCAAAATGTATGTATGATAATTGTGTGATGTAGCCCAAGTAACGGAGGGGAAGAAAGGGTGGCTGACACATGGTAGAGTGCGGGAGAGTAGGATCAAATGAATGTATTGTCCACTGCTTCACTCGCAGTACCATAAAAAGTGGTTACCAATCAGTGACGTTCAGTTAAGTAGTGTGGACCACAAGATTTTTCCCGTGATATAGAAACACATACTACTATTACAAAAGAAATGAATTTTTCACCTAACTACAAACACTAAAGCTCGACATTTATGACTTGCAATAAAAATTTCCAACATTACCCGTGATGATGTTCCACAACACACAACACACACACATCCAAATCCTGACATGGTATACGTCCCGTTGTTTGGAAAACCAGTATAGGGAGCAGGACTCACACCGAACGGGGATGTCAATCGACCTAAATAGATCTATTTATAACATTCACGCTTACAATCCAGTAATTGACAGTTCATGATAGTGGGCTTAGTGGGTTATCGCTACTTAGGCAAACACGTAATCAAGTTTAAAATGTCCACTTGCGTCTAAAAATGAAATCAAGTATCGTAACCCTCCATCATGAGTGATTCAGTGTCGATGTGTGTGTATATTTTATTGATTCAGTTTTAAATTTATAATTTGCCGACTCAACCAAAACAACACTTTAAGCGGGCATGTACCGATCTGGTAGTAGTTTTGTGGTAAGTAGAGTGTCGATCACTAAGATAGAGTTAAATCTATCAATTTAATAATATCTTGGGTTATCCTAATCTATGTTAATTTCTATTCTAATCCATTATAAACCTATGTCCTGTCTAGATCCAGATCTAATGGGAAAAGGGGGGTTTTCACCTAGAACTTGCACAGTTTGTTGGTTGACTACAATACAGTTTAGACACTGTTACCTACGCAAGCTAATAGACATAGATAAAAGAGCGGGTCAAACCTTATATAAGAAAAATGTATTAACCATTATAATCCGTATTAGAAAACGTTGGTATATTTATAAGTGCTAAGATTTCTTCTCTCGAGGTGGCATATCATTCTAAATACTTAATGTGTTTACATCATCCTAAGACCTAGCACACATTAATTATGTCAAAATTAAAGCACCGCAAAAGCATCCTTATATTGCTTATTATATCAATCTTAGGGATTAAAGCAATGGTGATCTTGTTAAAAAACCCTAGCTCTAGAGAGCTTTACCCACTTACCGCTTAATTGGCAATCTAATACCAATAGTACCCCCTTTGTCCAACTATCCCCAATTGGAATCAAACGTTATTTGGTTGAATTATCTAGGGTCACTGCTAGTCAATCACTATCAAAAACTATCGCAATATCCAATTAACTTAGTCAAGCCTGAAGCATATCCGAGACACAGACTTAGAAGGACACTACTTGTGTAACTATTATTCTAGATGTACAAATTACTATATGGAGAGCTATCCTGGACTTTAGATCCGCTTGGTCCACTTTGCTAGATCCAGTTGAATGATAGGTCGCATGCAAAAGCGCGTAAACAAGTCTTGCAATAGTATGCAAATAAAGATACGACACTCGTCATATCATTCAAATCCTTCACAAATTTGTGAATTTGAAACAAGTATTCGGAAAGTTTACTCAAATAACTATTTAGCCGTCTTGTAAAGAAAGAGTTGAGAATGTTGGAAACATTGGACTTCAACTTGCTAATTAGTTTCATGCATATCTTTTTTAGTATTTGGATAATTGGGATTATAAGACAATTTTTACTTTCTGATGAATGAAGATACGTGGTATTTGTCATTCATACATATAATAACTGTTATCCTGTATTTGCATGTTTAATCCTTGAATGATTTTATCATTCTAAATATATCCATTGTCGGTTAACAATATGGGAATATTGTTACATAAGATAAATATGAGTGTTGGTTATATTTTTTGAATATATGGATTGTTCCCGCCAAACTCATGTGTATTCACAAGGGATGCATATTGGATACCCCCACTTTCGAATATTTACTTTTGGATCCTCGTCATGAGTAAGACATTGAAAATGGTTTAAATAAGTCATCCTTAGACTTGAGATACAAACAAGTTTTGCATGTGTGGATATCACTTTTTGATTATAAGTCAAACGATAACCTGAAAATGGTAGTTATAAAGGCTATTTTTAGAAGTGATGTGAAGCAACATCCACAACACTTGTAGTCAATAAAGAATTTCTTCTTCTAATTATTTAATTGCAGAATGATACCACGACGCCTCTCTAGAATTAATCAGATAATTGCATGGTCGTGCCCATAGGGTAGTTCAAGATGATTCTTGATTACATTTGGTATATCTGAATTATTTCAATAACGAGAAACTAAATAGTTAAACTATATGGAATGAGTTAGGATACATATCCATGGTTTAACGATGTCTGTAACAAAGGGATGATGATAAAACCAAGTAATAGACAACCATTATAAGCTGAGATTGTTCCTCAAACTTTATCTCAAGTATTTCTAATTTAAAGGTAATTGTGTGTGTTTGCTAGATGTTGCCAATTATCAGTATATCTGCAACCTGCTACTCCGACTCCCAAGTGGGAGCTGTTGGAATATGTTAGTCGGTTTCGCAAGTTATACGTTAGAAATACGTGAGCCTATTGGGGGCACACGCGTTAAACACTTAGAGTATGTTTTACTTCACGATATAATTATTTAAATAGTTGTTAATTACGTTAATTGTTTAACTAGCTTAACAATATAATAAAAAATAAACCGAGGGACTAAAATGAATAAAACCCGAACCCAAAGGGGCCCATTATTGGCCGAATCCCCTAAGGGATCTAGAAGGGGATGTTTGTTCGGTTATGGGTTTAGAAGGGGAAAAGGAAACTAAGTTTCCTTGTTGTACAAGAATAGGGTTTGGGCTTGTGCCTATATAAACACAACCCCTACACCTCATTCTTCATTCATTCACAACACATAAATCCCTAAAAGTCACCTAGAGATTTTCGATGCTCTTTCTTTTTCCCTAAACCCTAACCAAAACCCTAATACTCTTATTAGGGGATTTTCGGTTCTTTTGTTTATCCTTAAAACCGAATTCGGCAAACACTTATCAAGGGTTTTTGGTTTTCATTGTCCTCCTTGTGATCGACACATTAAACCCCTCACCTGGGATTCGCTTTTTCTGTCCTTGTTCGACAAATACAAAAACCCAAACTTAGGGTTTCGGTTTGTTTTGTTTTTCGGTACAACCGAATTAGGAAAAACCCTTATTAGGCTTTTGGCGATTTCGGTACAAGCTTCAAGGGGTGTTTGGTTTTCGGTACAAGCTCACAAGGGTGCGTTTGGTTATTGATTCAGCACGTGGTGTTTGGTTCGTAAAGGTTGACTAGCAATCGACTCATACTTGGTTGACGTGTTTGTGTGAGCAACCGTAGAGGTGGTAATTTAACCACTATGTTTTCAAGATCAAGATCAGGCGTTCGTTTATTGATTTAACTCAATAAACAAAAGATTAGTAAATTACTTGTCTAATTTATATGTGTTAATCTATATGCTAAAACTAGATCCATTCCGCTGCGTACTCGTAGCTAACTTGGTTACCTAGTTTGTTAAATCCCAACATAACCTGCAAAAAATTATCCGAAAAAACAAAATTAACAAAACCTCCAATTCTCACATAAACCCTAATTTCAAAATCATAAAAAACTGAAATCAAAAACCTGATAACCCACGAAGCCTTATCTCAAAACCAAGAAGCTTCAGGAAATATTATCTATGTGTGTGTATAACTTTCGTAAAAGGAGTTCGAAAGGATGTAATTGAACCGTAGGGACACTTTGTTTGTATTCTTTTGGTTTTAAGTGTATAACTCCATTAATATTGTAATCCATGAACTCTTCACTTCACCTTGATGGTTACTGTAACTCCAGGAACTCTTCTGCAACCCTTGATATGCCGAATAGATTTGAGTAATCTTTTTGAGTCATTAATACTGCCATATTAAATTTAGGCAACTCAATTTTATAGTATACGAGGCATGCAGACCCGTGCGATGCACACGGGTTGTGTCTAATTGTTAAAAGATAAAACATAATCTCAAGACCCGTAATTTAGATAATCTCTAGCTAACGTTATGCATTATCGGATTCTATTTTCTCTCGGTTAAGACATTTTTGGCCTGAAATATTTTGAGAACCAAAATTAGCTAATATCTTAGCTTCTACAACACTTTAAATAGGGATTAATATACAAAATATTGAACTAACATACTAAGTTGTAAGCTTGAAAAAGTTGGCCGAGCTCGCTCGCTAACTATTCATGAGGCAGTGTTAGGCTCGTTCGCTAAGATCAGACCTTTCCATCTGTACTTTATACATATAACACATGCATATCTTTTGATCTCTGATTCCACTTTTTAGCAACATTTACAACTGCAAACTCTTCTGTTTTGTAAGTACATTCTTGACCCGGTGGAACCAACATCAGCTCAATGGTACCCGCGTGGTCCCCTCTCATGTGATCTTCCTCACCCGGAAACCAGGTTCCATACCACGTGTTCCTAGCCGACTGTTTGGGAAAAATGACTAAACAGAATAAACCAATTTGTTAGTTATAGGACATCTAGCAGTATAGTAGAGGTGGTTAGAACAGAACAAACCAAATTGAGGTCGGATTATGCTTGAACATGAACTGGTTGTGATTTGGGCTGAGTATCCCCGGTTCCTAGCTGTCCATATTCGTTATTGCACATGAACATGAACATGAAAGTTGGATGTTAACCCCTAAGTCATAGATGTTATTGTACTAAATCTGGCAACAAAACATTTTGATTCAGATATAGCTCATATTCTTAAACAAACCATGCATTTTCAGTTTAATTTTACATGAAAATCAATGAGATACATGTTGACATAAAAATCGAACCCTGTAAACAACTACTGAGGTCAATTGTTTTATTAAAAGTCTTAGTTTTCTAACCAAGGCTTTTGACAAATGTGCTAATATTAAACGATAAAGGACCTTTATTTCACTGCTATTCAAGTTTTATATGATCATTTTAAGATAACTGAATTCTATAAGTATTTGTTCATAACTTGATCAAATTGATTATCTAGAAAATTATGATGTACCTTAAGTTCTTTCAACATTGGTCTCCAACTCTTCACTGTGCCGTATTCTATGTCTACCCACCACGACCCACAACCTTGTTTCCTCCTTATGTGCACTGACGTTGGTGTAGCGCTATGGCGTTGGCCACCACTTTCACAGTCATATTTTTTATGCAGGAGGCACAAATTGGTAAACAATACCACTATTAAACATACTCAATTTAAGGTTAAAAGTAAATAACATGTATGCTTCTAACCACTCTCTTCCTTTCCTGTTCAATATTCCCAAGCAGTAGCCTTCTCTTCTTATTCCTCATAGGTATCGCCTCTGCATCGCACCCATCATTGATCTTAACACTACACCCATAACTATTAACAGGATAGAATTAGGACAGTGCATGCTATTTTTTACATGTAACAATTAGAAAACTACAACATGCTAAAACCAACACACCTATAACTATTAACAGGATGGAATTAGGACAGTGCAGACTAATTTTTACATGTAACAGTTAGAAAACTACAACATGCTAAAACTAACGCTTCTTACTAGAACTCACTTCCACTTCCGTAATATTAAAATCCACATGATCAACCGTTATTTTGTTGAAAATCCATGAAACACACCTAAAAACATAACATGAAAGTCAGTTCTTACCCCTCTCAATAAATATATCTGTGAGTGTCCCATCTGCGTATTCTTGAAGTTCATGCTTGCTCAGAGTACCATTCATATTTTTATCAAGTGCAAGAAATAGATCTGCACATAAATATGAGTAGCTTAGTTTCTATATACTGCTACAATAAGTTCTAGGCTCCAAAATATGGGCATTATATAAGAAAAGGGTATATACGCATATCACAGGCACTGGTGTTGCAGAATATTAATGCTCACCACATATAAGTTGTGCAGATGTTAGGGAAAACCAATTTTCAGCCCTGTTCAGTATTAGTAACTGCTTCTTTGCTTTCCTATTATTATAACAACGCAAAAATGTAAGTAGTGTGAAAGACGTTAAAATAAGCAATAAAGATCTCTGTTTAAGTTGAAAAGACAACTGCTAGGAATTGATTAAAGATAAAGGAAGGCTCAAGGATACATGTTGTATACGGCTAATGTTAACAAATGTGTATAACTAACATAGTACGTGATGTAGTTCCATGAGTTCTTGAAGACAGTTACTAAGCGATATCGTTTATCAAATAACTTGCGATTACCTAAGCAAGTGTGAATAGTTTCACCATAAGCTAGCCACCAAGTTGCAAAACAAAGTTCCAATCAGTCTTGTTTCTATTAATTTGCATGCCATCAACAACTAAATTTAGCAGGTTTTTGTGCCCTTAAAAACGCTTTGGGTAACTCTTAACTCGTTCAACCCATTTAACGCATTCATTAAGCAGTCCCAGACGTATTTTCTATCTACCAATGATTGAGAGATGAAAATTGTTATCTTTGTATCCTTGTTGCTATCTTTTTCACTATCCACTCCGCATATCCGTTGTCTTGAACTTGGTCTGGCTTTGTATGTTGGGAATTAAATGTCTACACACTTAGTCCTGCCAAGCCAATACTTAATACTGCTCAAGATATAACTAACAGTACTAACCAGTTAGTACTGCCAGAAGACAGTTAGTACTGCCAGTACTAAACTTAATACTGCTGGAGGATTTTGTACTGCTGCATGAAGATTACAACTGTTGAAGAGATAAAAGCGTGTTTTGTGATATGTATGGACTAATTCAATGTATATCCTATATAATTAGAAGATATGTTGATATCTTATAGAAGTTTAGAAGATTTGTAGTTATCTTGTAAAGGACTCCTTGGTGTATAAAAGGAGATCCTAGGTTATGGTTGTAAACACATCAATCAGTCTTTCTTTGTAGCTTCAAGGTTGTAAACCCTAGTACTAGACAGAGTACTCGTATTATTCATCATAATAATATTGAAGCTTTTTGGTTATATTCATTGTTCATTCATTCTACTGCATTACAGTTTACTATTACATTGATATTCTTCTAAGTACTAAAGAGTAGATTCCGCATACTCTTAGTATCAACAAAGTTTCTAGCATAGTTGTCTTGAATCTATTCAATACAACTAACCCTTTTACAAGGTTTGCAAGATCTAGTTGGGATCAACAGGAAGTCTTGGCATCATCGATTTCTTTCTCTCTTCAATTTGATGATCATCCTTTTTGACTTCGACAAAAAGGGGGAGAAATGGATTAAAACTCATTAATAATTTAAAAACTTTATTTTTACATAAAATGAGTTTTCTTTTTTCGCTTATTTTACCCGTTAGACCGTTTTGGCTTATTTTAATCATCTGGGATTTTTTAGGCTCTTTTTACCTATCATGTCTTCAGTATCTATCTAAGTTCAAGATGATAATATTTCTATCATAATGTTATGCGACTTGTAGGATCCAAACAATGATTATCCGGTTGTAGTTAGGTTCAACAAGTTTAACTATGCGAATGTGTCAACTAACAACTATGGTTTGGATGAGATCGAAGAAGTTTAGAGTACTTGTTGTAGTTTTAGACTGTTTTTTAGGCTCATCTAATGTTAAATTAATTTTTTATATGTGAATCTTAAAAGATAATATTGCATTTCGGCGAACTAAGTATAAAAGTTAAGTAAATGCGATACAATGGAAGAAAAAATAAGATGCAGTTATTTATGTTGCTTCGCGCTTTAACGGTATTATTAGTTTGTTGGTGGTAACCAGTGGCTTATATCAAGTAAGCTTAGTTATGTTTACATCAGCTATTACGAGTAGTTGTGAATGGTTTTTACCAACGATCTTAGTTATTTATGTAATGTTTAATGGTTTCTCGAGATGTTAAACATAACTGTACAAATTAAGTTGTGCAAACAAGTAGTTTGGCCAAGAAGCTTAATGATGATGAAATTAATCTTCCCATTGTTTATGGTAACATTGCATTCTGGCTCGGAAAGAAAGCAAGTGAGTGGGTTTTTTTTAATTTCTTTCTAATAATTGTTAGAAAAAATGGAAACTTTATATCTTATGATGTGGTATTTTTGGTATTAGGTATCAGTCTCACAGATGGACAATTTATGTCAGGGGATCGACTAACCAGGATTTGAGTGTAATGGTTAAACGAGTTGTGTTTCAATTGCATTCCAGTTTCAGTAACCCAATGCGGGTTGTGGAATCTCCATTTGAGCTATCACAGTCCAGTTTGGGTGAATTTGAAATTGCTACATGTGTCAAGCGAATTAAGTAACACTCAAAATAGATAACTTTTTTTGTGCAAGTCAAGATTAGTTGAGTTAAGGTGACCTGAAGCAAATTATCTAAATAACATTTCTCAGTGGTCCCAAAAAAGTTCAGAAGTTGAAACATTAGTAGTGAGAGTAGTTACACAAGAGATATAAGCAAAAACCAAAAGCTTTTGACACACACCAAGAAAAAAGATCCACCACTTTTACATCTGAGTAAAAACACACACAAATGAAAATGAAGATATTAAGATTAATGAATAACTTGAAGATGATGAGGGCTTAAAGATGAAGTTCACTAATTTCATAGACTTTTAGGTACTGTTTTTGTAGATCCACTGTTAATTTTGGTAGATCTATTCCTAATCTTATCCATCTTTTTTGTATCAGCTCTTTATTATGCATTTCTAAATAATAAAAAAGATGGATGACTAATTGAAGATGTGTATGATACAAAAGATGTTAACGACTTTTAGGTAAGAATGTGTTTATTCTTTTAGTTTTTAAGAAACTTTTTTTAGGGGTATTATAGATCGGGGTACTTCGTCTCTTTGTAATGGTTCTGTATACATTTTGTATATGAGTTTGTTTATAGTTGGTTATTTTAGTTTAGGCTTTTTGTGATTGGGGTTGCTCCTAAAGTAGGATTTTGGGTTTATGTTTTGTTTGTGGTGGGTTTTATTAAGATGTTTAAAAAAAGTTGAAGATAACGGGGTGGAGTTGCTTAAAGTGATGAAAGGAAAAAGGTTTGGGAGGGATGTAGATGTGCGTTCGTGTTTGGGCTGATTGAAAGAGGATTGTGATGCTGAAATATGGTCGAGAGTCCAAGCAAAGTGTGTGCAAAGGGTGAGGATTATTTGAGAAGGCTGTACATGACTGAGTGAAATGGCCTACCGCCGTCAAGTAATTGGTAAATGAAAACAAACATATAAATTTTGAGGTGGTGATGTGGTATTTGTAGTTTTTAATATTAAAATGTCAACACTCAAAATAGATCCTAACTTTGTTTAGCTCTCCAACTTTGTGTTTCTATGCTATCAATAGCAAGGATGTTTATAATTCAGGCCAGCCAAGTAATTCATATCATCAGTTAGTCATTATTGGTCTTTGGGTGAAACAAAGTAAGCATCTGGTGCATGTATATTGAATCAAGAACAAGATTATTAGAAACTTTATTTATAATTTATGGCTTATATTAGGGAAATCATACCTGCTTCCGGAAGCAGGCAACTTGCCTGCTTTCCTTTGAAAAAAGGAAGCACCAGATCCTAAACTAACGCAAAGGGGGGTTTTCAGCCTGAGAGACTGGCACGAGTTTTGGTTTAATCTAAACTAATAAGACAATTAACACACACAAGCAAATAAACAAACGATAAAGAAATCGGTCCAAGCCACTAATGTAAGGAAAACGTAATTAGCTAGTTAAATCTAATAAAATGTAGAATTGCTTATGAGTTGTTGCAATGATGTATTACTCGTTGGTGTATATCATTCCTACGCCTTAGGTGTGGACTTTCTCCTTAAACTCTAGGTTTGTTTTTCAGTTAATCATGTCACAGTTAACCAAACCCGCATAAAGCTCACACCGTTGATTATAATCTATCTAGGAGACAACATTGGTGAATATCGAAACCTAGCTCATCGAGGCTTTACCCACTTATGTCCAATTGTTATCTATATGCTGGTAGTCCACGGTCCGAGCACTTACCCAAGGAAACAAAACATTATGTGTAATCCTAAGTCACCACTTAGTCTACCACTCTACCTATTCACTTAACCAAGGGAAGAAACAGTGGCATAAATTTGTAGTCTTGAATCCAGAGTCCACAAGATAAGCTGTACGTAGTCTATTTATCCCAGACTCTAGTCTACGCCCAAATAACAATCAAGTTATATCGCTTTATCTGTAATCCTAGATCCAGTTGAATGATAAATAAAACATAAACAGATATGAAGTGATAAACATAATCAACATGCAACGAAAAGGTAAACAATCAATATAAACAAAACCAAACATTAAATTATCATAAACATGGCTAATACCTATAGGTATTAGCCTATAGTCATTGTAACAATACATAGTATCATAGACGAACGATTTAAACTAAACAAAACGTTATGCTAACTGAACGCTTATATCGAGAGTATAATAGATTACAACAAGAGTATTTTCCTATTGAATTAAGGCACTTGCAGGACCTTCTTGGCTTCTAAAATCGTCTATAGATCATACTTGGTGGTTAAAGTCTTCTAATGCCTATTGAAAACTGAATTTTATGTTTTCTATTTATAGGCTCTAAAAACAGGTCGATTTGATACGGCGTATTGGGGTAACTTGGTGGGCTCCACGATTATTTTATTCTAGAATATTCATAACCCGCCACTGAATACGACGTATAGGGGCTTCTGGATACGGCGTATTGGCTGTAAATGTGTTTCTTCAGAATGTTGACCAGAGTATCTTATATGGCGTATCTGCTGATGTTGATACGACGTATTCTTCAAAGTCAGGCAATGGTCTTGAGTTCGTCAAAGTCTTAGGATGCGGCGTATTCTTCTAGAATGATACGGCGTATTGGTGTCAGAATTAGTAGACTTCTCAAATCTCTTCGTTTATGCTCCAAAACACGTTATTTTCACTATTTTTCGCCAATTGCTCAATAATAACTAAGATTCATACAAATAAGTGATTAAGTATCAAATCTTATATAAAACAATATAAAACGAGCAATATAAATCGGATAAATGATGCTAATAGTGTGACGTTATTTGATGTCATCACCTACCTTACTTTTCTGTGGCAAGTATTCGTGCTATGTTGTGATGAAAACCCACGATTCATTTTTTAATCTTTAAGCTTGTTTGAGAGAGATTGAACCTGTTCATTTGCATCTTGTATTATTTCTTCCTCATTTTTTTGTGTTCATTGTTAACTGGGGTAAAACCAGGGGTATTTCGGTTCTGCACTACTTGCCTTATTGTGTTGGCCATTCAAAAAATCATAAATATTAAAAGGATCTTCGGATTGTGTTCTCACCTCTCTTGTTTTGCTGTGATTGATGTCTTCATGAACGAGATCATTGACATGCGTGAAACTAGATTCCGAGACTCTATCAACATCACTTACCTCATTGATTTTGTTTTTATCAGCTTTATTCTCAGCAACATCATCTTGGGATTCATCATCAGAGGAAAGATCATCTTGCATGTCTTCTTGAAAATTTGGAACCTAAGCGTACAATTCCTTAGCATGAATCTAGAATACTTTACCTTGTACTATGATTTTCCGCCTTTCATTGATAATCTCATCTATCTTCATTTTTAAACACAAATGCTTACATGACAAAGATTTTGAATCCGAGTCTTTCCACTCCACAAACTCCCCTCACAATGATGCAATCTTTCGAAAAGAGTCAGGAGTCCATGCTTTGATAGGGAGACCCTCAATCGATACCCAAACAATCCTTTCGTCACATACAACTGAGTTAGTCACTTGTTTCATAGTAGTGAACAAGAGCCTACCCCAAATGATTAAGAAATTTTCTTTAGATCAATAGAATCCAACGCTAAGGAACTCCACATCTCTTCAAGATATGAAAGCTTGACATTTTGAAAACCTTATTTAGAAAGAATGATAGGTAGGTTAGAAATAGCAGAAACATCTTTTACCTTTCCAATGAGGGAAATGTCAAAATCGTGCTCCTTAATACAAGATTCATCAAGAACCAAGGCTAGCTTAGAGTTATCTGATTGGTTTCCATCTTTAAGAACAGAAACATAAGAGGTTTTTGAAGTCTCCATATTTGTCCCTTTTGGAATAGAAGTATTGGGTTTTTGTAGCCTTTCAAACCTCACAAAATTCGCAATGTAAATGATATCGCCCAATCCAAATCGTACAATAGGTCTTCCAACCAAACTTGTAAGATTAAGACTTAATAAAACGAACAAAGGCGAAGCGTTTACCTGCTCTAGACCTCTTAAATGGAATGAAAACATCAACGACCGTACCATAGGATGTGTATTCTGATTTGAATCAAAATAATAGATGTGGACAAACATTTAATTTGAGAAGGAAAGTAAACTTTTTATCTTTTTTTGGGTATTTCATAAAATCACCTTTTAATAGAAATATATAATAATACTACACATGTAATTAATACTAGTATGAGTAACTATTATAATCCCCGAGGCACGCACGGGTTTTCTTCTAAATTTTTGAATAATGTATTTTTATCTATAAAAAAATAGTTTAATTTTGTATCTCCAATTTCGGTCATGACTGTTCACAATACATGAAAGTGTTAGGGATGAAGCAAATATTGCCAAAAGGTTCAATTGAATGATCAAGGTTGTAGAAATGTGCTTGTAAAATGACGATGCACATATAATCTTAAGTAAAGATGTGTCTTCATCAATTAACCACCAACTCAGAGTTCCAAATATCATTTATCTTAATGTGATTCCTGTTTTCAAATCAAAGACATGTACTTCTAGCCAATCCAATATAGCAACAATCATTAGATAAGTCACAATCAAATTAAGCCATCACCGTGACGCGCACATTCGTCGACGATACCTATACTATACTTAAAACACAAAGCTACTATCATAACTGTGGTCCAAGTCCACTTAATATGAAAATTTTCATCCACACCATGGCTAGGATCTGCAATTTGCCATTACGCACATGGAATTTTGGCATAAAGATCATCCAATGTTGTAACCAATGCTCTCTTATTACTTCTGATTCTATTTACTGAAGATTGCCTCACGATTTTCTATGAAATTTAAGAATTTACAGATAATTAGATAAATATAATAGAGGTTACTATGAACTGACGACCAAACAAAAAATTAGATAAACCTTGAATTACTTAAAATGTTAAGAGCAAATTAAGGAAGCAAGTTGGGCATATCCCCTTAACAGAAGGTGGATTGCGATGGTGAACCAACACCAATCTACCCAATCTTAATAATTCATTCCTCGCCTTTCATTTTTGCTTAAATCTAATCACAACATCGCTACAAGAGATTACACAAGACACACTCTGCTAACGTGTTTTTGAGGTATTTCTATACCACCGCAGCTGACCCACACCCCTTCTTGAAAACAATACTTAACAGGCTAAACATTTCATCTCATTCGGTCAACAGACTTAGGCGATGACATAGCTATCTTAGATGGAGTGGAAAAATACTTCCTACTCTTAAGACTTACACAATTGTTTTAGTAACGAATCAATGAAATCAGTACAATTAATGGTTGATATATATGGCTGCAATCAAGATAAAATACATACGGTGCTGGGAATCACCATCATCTTTACTACTATATTTTTTTCATAAACATTTACGGAACCCTTTTCTAGTAACGTCATTCCTCATTGCTACTGCTAACTTCGAGAGCAGCCAACCACACTTATTAGACAACATGAACTAAATTATCTTTCATAATTAGCAACCTATCCATATTAATTTTGGTTTCTACTCCCCACAAATATTAACATTAAGACCTTATCATCTATATCACCATTATTTATCATCAACACAACTACATGCAATTTAACTTTGACGTCATCGCTTTTAGGTTATTAAAATCCATATTTTACCAAGGCTAGGCCCATTGATTTCCCAAATATTACATAATATGTACAACATGGAGTTGAAACAAAATATCACATCAAGCTTACACCATATAACTAACCACAACACATGGAAACTTTGTGGTTCTCGCATAACCAAAATGGAAGTGTTTTAGAGAGTGGAAGAAAGGAACCACAAAATATCATCATCAAGCTTACACATATAAACTAACCACATGAAACTTTAAACTTTAAAGTAATGATAGTATCTCCTGGAACTCTAACTCCCCTTTTGAGGTACCCGTACCATCAATGATGTTGAATGCAACATTTCATTAGTGTATATATTTTGATACCTGTTAGAGAGTGGTAGAAAAAAAACCAATACGCAATCAACAGACTTGAACACCACACCGAAATAGCTTCAGCTTCATCAACCTCCAAAAGTTCAACTCATGAGGTTGTATTACTGCAAACACATGCGGTTATAGGTTTCAAAATAGAACTGACCAAACCTATAAGCAAATTCAATCATATTGCTTAGAAACTTAATTAATAATAATAATAAAGTGTGGTATAATAATTAGTTGTTGGTGCAGCTAGTTCGAAACTAATCACTTGACCCATCATATCAACATTCAAAAGAATAAGAAGCATTATACATCATGCGAGAGTCACTATGTTGCATGATCTTTTTAACACTTCATGATTTAATTTTCTTCCCATCCATTAAACCAGTGGAATTAAAATCAAACAAAGTTTTGGTGTTTGCTAAGTTCAATGCTTGGCAAGGTTAACAAACGCATTAAATCTAAAAGCTAACAAATAGATACGAAACCAAACATAAAGAACCCAATTTTTAAGTATATTATATATAAAAGTTAAATCTTTTATATGAATGAATCAATCTAAAAGGTGAACCGCACAACAATAACATTATTTGAATATTTAGAGATAATTTATGTAATCCTTATATAATCAAAAAAATTATAACACTTGTACAACTCATTTTCAAAACTTCAAACATTAAATACAAATCTAAATACCAGCTAATTATCTGGTACTATAACATAGGGTATCAAGGATATAGAATAAGAATCGTAGAAATAACTATCTAAACCACATAGATAATTTTTATTACAGTTATTATTTTATGTATGTGATTATTGACCAACATGACTTCCTTTAATATGTGGGTAAAGTTTCATTCTACCCACATGACTCGTTAACTTAAAAAATACAGCCTAAAATCCCTAAATAGCTCATTATAAGCAAACAGGACATGCTTCAAATAAACAACAATTGCAGAGTGTGTGACAACGTACCTTAGCCTTACTTTCAGTATTCTCAAGCAAATCCAAAGTGAACTTGCTTGACTGCAGGTCCTCCGACCTGACATTGAATTGCTATTCTTAGGCGATATACCCCCTGCACCTCTAAAGAAACGGGTATAAGGAATTGCTTATCGACCAAAACATCTTCCAAATACCTCTCACCTTCCTGAGAGCATAGGCGGTTTCCCTAAACACACAATATAATACAATTATACATATAAAGTAGGTAAAGGTCCATAAATGGCTTATTACTTTCGATAAGAACTCATTCTACATACTCTACTTTTTTTATGGTTATTCTTCTTACTAAACTTTGTATTTTTTTCATAATACATAGCTTTAATAGTTTGTTAAGGGTATCTTAGTCATTTCTCACATCTTCATCTTCTACCTCCCAACACCCTAATTTTCGGCCAAATTACTTACGTTTTATAATTGAATTTGACTAAAATTTTCCTACAGGTTATTTCTTTTTCGAGTATAATGCTTTTCATACATAAATAAGCAAATCCAAACGTTATTTCCGGAATTACTTACGGTATTTTTTTTAGCAACTTAGTACTTTAGTTTTGTATCACGAGAAAACAAACAACCCCCAAGAATACTTATTAAGTCGCAAAGGAGTGAAATATGCCCAACGATATTTACAAAATTGCAGCAAACCCATTTGCCCAATAACTGAATAAAAATAAACGAAACCATCCGGAACAGTTGTTTAATGATAAACTGCATTCCTAACTTTTTTTCACTTTACAACATAGAATTTCCGGCGATGAAAGCATGTCGGATTTCTTCATTTTTTTCACTTTACAACATATAATTTGGCCGGAAATTATAGTGTTAGATGTAGAAGATGAAGATGTGCAAAATGACTAAGATACCCTTAACAAACTATTAAAGCTATGTATTATGAAAAAAAATACAAAGTTTAGTAAGAAGAATAACCATTAAAAAAGTAGAGTATGTAGAATGAGTTCTTATCGAAAGTACATTAAGCATTTATGGACTTTACCCTATAAAGTATAAACACATCAAATAAAATAAAAACTAAATGCCTTTAAAACACAAATAAAGTGGATGTGATCATATCAGATACATTAAATAAATAAAGTTTCAAGTGATTCAACAAAATTAATGTACTGTTTGTACAATATATGTTTTCTGTTAGTAAAGCAATTACAACATTTATCTATTCTTATCATGATCTACACCATATACATACAAAGCTCATTGCACCATCGTGGCAGGCCATAAGCATCGCACCCCATATAGACACCCATAATACATGCATACACTTGTAGTTGTGTGCATCAGGTTGAAATCTATTGAAGCGGATAATTGGACCAATATGAACTTGTCTAGTACAAATTTTCAAGTTGGTTTGTTTCCTGGAGAGTGAACCAAATAGTTATTTGGGTTCGTCAAGATCTCAAATGACGCCTTTTGAAGTGTGGGATCTCTAATCAAGAATAAGCAAATAAGCATTAAGCAAAGATCTAAGAGCTATGCCACTATAATTTTGGATTTTCATGATTTTTTTTAGATAAAAGTTAAAAATTAAGATCTACTTTATTTAAGCTAAAAACAGATAACAAAACATGATCAAATAGCACAAAGAGATAGAAATAAGCACTAATAAGCAAGTGATAAGCAAATAAGCAGATTTAAACTAGAACATAAAAGTAGAAGAGGCGATAGGAAACTAACCAAGGCCTTAGCTAAACAAAGGCATAAAAGGCTCAAAGAGCTTGTCAACAGCTCTAGCTTATCAATGATAAGTTAGTAAAAGTCATATGAGCTCTTCCATTTTAAGCTCATCTTCCAAAAAGTCCATAATCCAATAAGCAAAGGTATTAATTTGTTTTTAGAGGTTTAAGTAGATTAAGGAGCTTATTAGAGCTCAACTTGAGCTTAGAGACTCAAAGAGCTTAAGATGAGCTTATGAGAGTAGCTTATGAAACAAGTGAACATAACTATTTGAGATTTTATTAGAGCTTATAGAAGAAAAACAGATTATGAAAAGAATAAACTATGACTTTATTGATTTAAAACTCATTCCATTACTTGAAAATGAGATTACAAAGATTAGAAATTACATGAAATTTGCATAAGCTAAAAAAACTATATTAAGCTACTCTAAAAGCTACTACTTGATACATGTGTGTGTGAGAATGTGAGGCTATTTATAGCCTTCTTTTGAAGCTTCTAGGTCCTCATAGCCCTTGTACGCTCCTTGTAATCCTGTCCTTTTAATCATTTCAATCATTGGATGTCTATTGTAGATCATTGGATTAGATTTAGCTCACACGGATTGCCAGCATGGCAATCCGTAATTGTGACACCTTATGCTTCTTTTGTGACATGTTATAGCACAAAATCCATATCCCTTATGTTTGTTGTCAGATAATGTGTCATTCCCCTTTTGGGTTTGGACCAATGAGGAACCTTGAGTGACGTTTCATGGTGCTAGCTTGTACTTTGCTACTTGAATTGACTATTCTCACCCTTAATTAGAATATTCCCTTTGATTTGACCTTGTGGTAAAATGAAGAAGACGGTGAACAGTAATAACAATAATTCCCGCGCCTTTTCTTTTATAAAAGGTTTGTTTGACTTTTTGGCTTACCCGGGTTATAACTTGAGGCTTATAAGGGCTTTGGGCCGGTGTTGTAGGATTGGGCCTGGTTTGGTTTAGTGTTGGATTTGTTGTAAAAAAGTTAACGAGTGTTAACTTCTATTAATAGAAAGTTAACACCGTTAGGGCTTTAAGGATTGTTTTTGTAATTTGGCTAACTTTGAGGGACTGGTTTGGTATTTTTGGGATTTTTGTCATTTAGTGTTGACCATGTTTGACTGAAGGTTGAGTTGAGTTAACCATTATTGACTTTTGATAGCATTCTCTTGGCTCTTTGTGTGCTCTTCCGTTCCAGTGTTTGTGTTTGCCCGGTTTAAACCGTTTTCTTGAGATTTTTGCAATATCCGCACCTACACAATCACAAAGACAAAACAAGCAGTATTCAAGCATTTTAAGCATAATTTTGTCTTTTTAAGGCCATTTTTGATATAAAACGGATATGTGTTTTCACACATATCACCTACAAAAAACCATAAAAATCAGAAAATAGAAAATACCAAAAATAGTTTTTCAAGACATGTCTTTCGTTTATCGATAACATTTACGGACCTAGAAATGTCATTCAATAATGACACGGGTCTTTAAATGAAGCTCGAACGGAAGTTTAAATTTTTCAAAACATGTCTTCATGGCTTGCAGTTATTTCAGACTGCATCCCGCTTTTCAAAATGAGGAAAGCATGTCGCCAACAAGACGGTTGTTCCTAAAAACAGGTGATTAATTTCTCCTGGGCATGGGTTACTTGATATCCATACAATTCCGACTTAATGTACGCTTCAGTGCATTATTTCTTGATATAGAAGAGAAGTCTTCTTTCTTTAACCAAATGATTTTTCGTCTATGATTCTTTAGAAAATTATTTGTGTTACCCACGGTGGAAAAGTGTTGTTTGAAAATTAATCAGACTTGAATTTCTCAAAATTTGTCACTCAATCAACGACTACAACTCTTTCAATAGAAAACGGGTCATTGATTGAGGGGGAGAGTGTTTTCAAATTCCTGAATTTGGGCTTGAACTGCTAGTGCCGAAACAAATGTGGATTGATGATGTGTGCATCTATGACATAAGTGCAAAATATGGCATCTCTCACTAGTGGTTTAATCGACATAAGTTCTATATTGACAGACATGATTCTCCGTCGCGTCAAAAAGATGTCAGAACACATATGCGGATTCTCAGTGTCGTCAGAATCAAAGCATACTCAAGATACGGGTATGACTACTTGAGCGAAATTGTCCTCCGAAGAGCTGACTTCCAAGAACACACGATTGCGGAAAAAGATTTCAAGAACCTGTATCCCAGTGACTTTGAAGACCTGAATCTGCTTCTTCTACAAGGTCATCTCGATCATCTTCCTGGTTCAGACAAACGGATGCTATCTACTGCTGTCAAGCAATGGACCCGAAACTTGGTGATTCGACAGCGGGTTGAAGACTTTCAACTCGGCATTGAAAGCTACCAGACACAGTTGAACCTCACTAAACCAGGATGGGATGCAACAGGCTACGAGTTCAAGCATGATTATACCATCATTGAGTCTCCTCGAGCAGTAGTGTTCCCGGTAGACAACAATGACCGAAAGATCATGAGGTTCAATGAGATATACAAGTTCAGTGATGGGACGTTGACACGTATTCTGGAAGCACTAGATTACAGAGTCAAGGAATTCAAGGTCAAGCGGCTCAATCCGGGTATGAATAAGCGATTCTGGACTGAAAAGGACGTGACAAGGAGCAAAGAGTTCATAGCGGCAATTGAAAGGCGACTAAAGACGAGAAGGATCTATCGGAATCTGGAATGCTTTGTTGGTGGACGTGTTCGTGATATTGACTACAGACTTCTTCAGAGAACAGAATGATATCACCATTCCATTTTAAAGGTCAATATGATGTGTAATATATTATTAACTTTGTACATTATATAGTAGTGTAGCAATAGTACGTTATGTTTCAGGGTAGGAATTTTTATGAATTTTCCATTAAATTCAAAATCTTTCCAACCTATCATACCTGACACTAACAGACTCCCTCACTAATTGAGGGGGAGCATATATCGGTTCTAATATCGGCTTGTATTTAATCAGACCACATTTTCTCTTAAAATTTTCTAACATATTTAAATCAATTGAGATCTCAAATGTCAAAGGGTTTAAACTTTTTGATCAGGGGAGAGAATGTGATTTAAATATTAAATCTGATAAAAATGTGATCTATTAAGACTCAAGCAGGTACTCCTCCCTCCTTGTGCTAAATAATTTTGATTACCGACGCACTTGTTGAGGGGGAGCGTTTCTAAATAATCAAAACAATCAAGGTACAATGGCTTTGATATCTATATCACAAGTACCTTGATTGATTTTTCAATTAGTTTTATGGCGAAGTGAACTGTACCAAAAGACCGACCCTGTACTTACTTTATCAAAGTTATAAGGATGGTAAGGTTAGGTGCATGTTCCCATGATCTTGCCAGAGCCGGAGGGATCTACCCAGGGACAATCCACTAGTTAGTGTAGAAGTCCTTAAGTATGATTACAAAAGGAGTAATGTGAGAATAAGGGAATAGTGCAGACTGGAATGAAGCTAGTACTGGAACACACCCAACAAGGTACTAGTAATGAAGTCTCGGTAAGCACTAAAGGGTTTGAAGAATGAAAAAGAAATGTTAAGATAAAGGGTGAAAAGAAAGCAGCCCTCCTTTGACATTAGGCAGAAACAGGGTCACTACATATGCTATCAGAATCACGTGGTTGATTGCTGACATTGAAGACAAGTATTATGGACCCAGTGATACGCTGCATAACCCTTCCTAGCCACTCAAGATCTCTCAAAGGATTCTTGTTTCATTTCTAACAGAGATCAACGCATTTCTATCGTCTCTCTCACTCCGAGTTAGACGATATTGAAAAGGTGGCACTCTGCTCCAGCCTATGACTACTAAAAAAACCAAATGCGCATGATTGAGTCTAGAGCCATGAGATCGTCCATAAATCTCGTTAGGACACTAATACAAACTATGCTTGTTCAGCACACACTGTGACAACAAGTAAAGATTTTAAGAGTCCTACGCATTATCCTTGAGGTATTGCCAGAACATCCGAGTGATACAAACGTACTCACAATGAAGATGGAAATCCTTCTAGATCCAACATAAAACAAGCTCTTAGTAGGTGACATGTGAGATCCACTATGGATCAAACTTGTGACAAATGGAAAGCAACGATGGTGCGATTCTTTATGAATCAAACTTGTTCCAGGCAGTGAATTGACGAATAGTTTTTGAAAAACCTTTCGATGTGCTCAACAACTGATTTTCGAGCACATTGACTATGTATATCTTTCAAAACAAATGTGTTTCTGATGAAATTTGATTTTATGATATAAAACCGTCGATGTGTCACAAAAACTCTTTTCTGAGTGACACGCGATTGACTTTCAAATCAATTTTTCATTAATCAGTGGATTTTAATTCACTGGTTCACTCACTCCGTGCTTTGTCTACTTTGAGACGCTCCGGTTTGAGAACGGCTAGCGCAGCTACAAAACCCTGTCAAGGAGATTCTTCGAAATTCTACCTGATCACAGGCAGTATTTATACTGAATAACGGGGAACCATAGTTCTTGCAACCTTATTCAACGAAAGTGAACAAAGACACGTTCGTTTG
Source organism: Tanacetum coccineum (assembly GCA_026074375.1). Taxonomy (NCBI): domain Eukaryota; kingdom Viridiplantae; phylum Streptophyta; class Magnoliopsida; order Asterales; family Asteraceae; genus Tanacetum; species Tanacetum coccineum. The sequence goes on along the minus strand of BQNB010006583.1, from coordinate 36,814 downwards.
TTTATCACTAACATATACTTGCAGGAATTCCCGATGGTAGACGGTAGAAGCTGATGGCATGAGACATGTCAATTCACGATCCCATGCTCACACTTAATGTTCCTAATCAAAGACATCATGATGACTGAAAGACCTACAACACAGCTTCCGCAACTCTGATGTGTGCTATCATGATCCATAAAAGTGTGAGCATGCCGGTCCGAAGGTCACAACATTACATGGAGGCAATACCACAACAAGGATGATTAAGAGATTTACTATGGCTGATGATCTCAAAGAAAGCTCAAAGATCACACAAATCATTGGAACTAAGCTCAAAGATCACTACATTCTGTACAAAGAAATCAATGCATGAAGAATCAAAGACTACGAGCTAAACACAAGATCAAGATTGCAGAGCTTAAATTAGTATTTTATAGGGTGACCTCCCTTAGGGAGAGATTGTTAGATATTAGAAAAAGACTCGGCCGCCCCATGTATTTTACCTTTTATTGTTGCTCGTAGTTAAGTAGTTAATGTATAACATTCGGTAATGGGCCGGGTATAAAACCCAATGTGTAAGCTCACTACATAGGCCTTATGGCCGGTTTTATTGTAACCATATAAGCCTCTTCCATGCCATGGAAGAGGTGGGTTAGTCATTTGCATAATACAAGTTCATTTTCTCTCTTTAGAAAGTTCTCTCTTACTTTCTCACTATAGAACTTGGCTAATTCACTAGTCATTCGATTGTGTTATGATTTCCAATATCCTACAATTACCCTCTTCCAGTTTTAAATTCTTTAAAAGATAACATATTTTGTGTAACTAGAGTACATTTTATCTATAGCTACCAAAATAACGACATCTTGCACTTGTCCTGATGTATGAGTTTAAACCGCAACGAGTAAAGAAAATTGCTAGCAGGTATTCTAGGTAAATATTCTTGGACTCGATTCATTCCTAATAAGTGCTAAACACCCTTGTGGCTATGCATATCGATTATGGAGGAATTGCATGCAAAATGTTTAAGTTAATGAAAGCATGAATGGCTAGTCCCTCATCCACATAAGTAGAACTTCATATACTCTATTCAATATCTAAGTACACTGCTACTTAGGCATTCTAAGAGAGTAGGAAAGTAAATAAATCCCTATTTGCTATCTACTGGTGATGTAACACTTACAATGTTGACAAATCCAGTGGGAGCTTTATGTATTATTAGTAAAAAGACATTCATGTTATAATGTCAAATTCAGTGGGAGATACAAGATTCATTTCCTTGTTAGTTGCCCATATTATTTCTAGCCCGCTTTGAAATAATTCATTACTTTTCGAATATGAATGACCATGGTTTAAGGAAAATTTCATTTTATTTTATAGATAACCTGTTGCCTTTCCGATGTTGCTTTCTGAAGCATTATCTACAGAATAATAATCCACAACTCCTTATTAAACAATATGGTTTGATATCTACTAGTAATATCTATGACACTATCATATTGTTTATAAGTTATGCCACACTTCGCCGTTTATGTGTGCCATTCCGACAAAGATGGACATGTGCAACTTCATTTATGTATTTTTGTGGTGTATTTTTATGCGAAATGTGGGAGAGTTGTGATGTATAAAAAAATGGAAAAAAAAGAAGTTGAAAAGAAAAAAAAGAATAAGTCATCAAAAAAAAGTAAAAAAATATATGATGACAATTATAGCCAATGTGCTATATTATTATGAAGATGAAGGAAGATGAAGTATTTGAGATATCGATTAGCCAATGTGCTAAGACGAGATATACTTATGTGGTGATCGATATGTGATTGGAGAAAGTTTGTAACTATAATCATTTACGGGTTTGCGGATTGTTCGGTGACTAGCAACATTGGTATTTAGACTTTTGACTTATATGTTCTCGTAATTCACCCACTAATAAATTATTCCATGCTTTACCCATACCCTTTATTAACCCGAAGCCTAACATTACAACCATAATAAAAGACCTCTTTAGATGTGTACACTTGGTGCTTATGCCCTATCGGTTTTCTTTTGTTTCTTGTACAAGCCTATGGTAATAAATTTGGTCACGACCGAGTTATGAGTGTGATTTCTCTTATATACTCCACCACCTAAATAAAATGAGTGTTGAGTGAATTATACTTCATTCATTTTTTGTGAGGTGCTTATAAATGTTTATCAAGCAAGAAAACCTTTGAGTAATGTCAAACAACTCGGTTTTTCACCAAAAGCTTAAAACGATGGATCTTATCTCGTACTTGTACTAGGTAGATTTGCATCGCATTTTTCTAGTCATTCGTGTGCACCTTGTGGATTTTATTTTTCTTTAAATTGCTCGAGTACAAGAAAACCCTTAAGTGTGGGGGGGGGTGTTTGTGCCTTTTGCGCTTATTTATAAAAAAAACCAAAAATATTGTCGATATTTTTTCTTCCTTATTTTGTCATTTAGGTATTTTCTTTCTAATTGTCTTTTTCTAGATTTGGTTTAGGGTAAGCAAAGTTTAAGTGTGAGAGAATTTGATAATGCTCAAATTAAGTATGTTTTTAGGAGCGTAATCATGATTTTTGTACATGTTATTTGGTTAATTTAACGTGCTTTTGCTACTAATATTGCACAAAGTTGGATTTATATGTTTGTAGCTAGCCAAGACCAAGAAAAGAAGTAAAAACAAATATTTATGTATGTACGAAGAACCCCTCATAAAGACCAAGTTCGGGAAGCTTTTCAAGAGCAAAGGAGTCAATCATACAAGCTTCCAAGGCGCAAGATAGAGCTAAAATGAAGTTATATTGAAGTATAATGGCCCACGATCAAGCACAACTCAAAGAGGAAGCTTAAACGCAAAATCAAGAAAAATATTTTTTGAGTCGTGTGGTTAGCCGCCCGGCTGGAAGATGAGCCGCCCGGCGTGGCAAACAAGCCGCCCGCTCCTTTTCGCTGACCTCTCCAAGTAAATTTTAATGCTTCTTTCTCATGCCAACTCACTTGGGAACGATCAAGAAGGATCTAAAACTCATTCTCTAGCCTTTTTATGACACTTTGTGCCCAAGAAACTTGCTTGGTGGCCAATGTAATTTCAAGTATAAATAGGAGACCTTATGCCTTAGTTTTCATTATTAAATCATTATTCTCTCTTCTACACATCATCAAAAATCCTCCTCCACCCTTGAGGACGAATTTCACCACTCATTCTCTCTTAAAAGACCTCAAAACCCTCTGCCAATTCCAAAAGTAGTGCAAGATCGCTTGAAGATTAGTGTTTGGCATCATTTTCTAGTTGGTAAATCTCTTATAGTCGATTGAAGGCTTGATTGTTTCTTTAAACCTTTGTCTTTACTTATTGTAATCATACATTGGGTAAACTCTTTAACTTATCAAGATGTTTGTGATTGCCATGACTATTGAAACTTTGGTCTTTGTCGAAATAATTAGGGAGTATTTTCTTTACACACTTGTTTAGATGATGTTTATCATATGAGGATTGTTTATGTTTGATTATGGTTTTGATCAATTTCATGTTATGTTTGAGATCCATTTGTGCTTGAGTTTGGTAACAATTGCTTATCATGCTTAGTTAGTTGTTGGTGATTTCATAGGTCGAAAGGGTTTTCATCAAACAACTAGTTATAATCATTTTGTCTATGGATGATTATCTATTGTATTGACCATTTCTTTAGTGGCTTGATTTTGAAAAAGAAACTTGAGTGTTATTGCAAATGAATTTGTGAAACAAACCGCGAATCAAATTTGTTAAATAAACAGAATCATGAATTGGTTGATTTGGAATTTTTCATCATCATATTCTTAACTTATAATCAATTTGTCAAAACCATCTTCATATGAACAATCCAAGTATTATGAATTAATCCAAACAAGTGTTGTCTTTTACTTATTGAATTTGCTTAATCATAAATTCCATGTTATTAGTTGCTTTAATGGTATCTTGGCTTGTGACATCCTTTTTACCACTTTTGTGTTACATATTATTATATAGATTCTTCATAATCGAAAACACCCAAATCCTAGTGAACGACCTCGGCTTACCACACCAAGCTATCTACATATGAAAGGGTCATACTTGCCCGTGTGTTCTTAACTTTATACAGTAATTTGTGTTATAAAATTAAAACTAGTAGTCGCGAGACACATCACTGAGCTAAGGTTCGGCTAAGCTGAGGTTTGGCTGATCTTAGGTTCAGCTGAGCTGAGGTTCGGCTGAGCTGAGGTTCGGTTGGCAAATTCGCCTAGGTGGTTCGCCCAACATGAGAAAAACCACAACTAGATAACTACTTTAGTGGAAAACGTGGTTCGCACGTTTTTTGTATCCTTGTGCAACAAAACTAGGGTTGCTAGTTTGTATAACCTAAATGGTACGCACAAGTTGTTACTTTCCAATCTGAAACCAACAAAAATCACAACTTTTCGCTTAAAAACACTTAATACACAAAGAAAGTCTAAACCTTTTTTATACTTCTATGAACTAACACATCTAAGGAATTATAAAAATCAAACCTTTATGGTTTTAAGCACATAAAATTTGAAATCTTCATCCTATGTTAGACGCGTATAGTCAAAGCACAAAAGAGGAAGAAAACCAAAAACTTTGAAGCTTAAACACACACAAAAACACCACTAATCATCCCATGAAGATTGATACCACTTGTAAGATTATCATAAACATACACACTACACAATAGATATATAATATATAGAGAGAGACGTGAAGATAGAGAGAGTGATATGCAAAGTGTAATCCTAAAGATAGAAAGAGAAAAAGAGAAAGAAAAAGATTAGATTAGAAAATAAGGAAAACACCTACCCACATCTCTTCTCTTAGGCCTCTATATATAGGCAAGCAAGGAAGGTTCTAGTTTACCCTAGGAGGGATGTGGGATAATACATGTTCTTACATATTACATAACCTGACATTGACTAAGCATAAACTACAACCGTGTAACCGACACTTTTCTATTTCTACCAGATCCGAACACATGAAAGTATTGAACATTGGGTTTTCTACCCTTAATCAGCCCGTAAGGAGTTTTGTTGTACCTCGTGTGTACTAATGAGCAATTTTGAGTAAAGCAAGCAGTAGAAACAACTTCAGCCCATAGGAATTCTGGTGCTTTTGAAAAGATGAGCATTGTACATGCAATCTTGACAAGTTTTTTATTTCTTCATTCGACAACATTGTTTTGCTGAGGCGTTCGAGCAACTAAAGTTTGATGCATGATGCCAAGCTTTTCATAATGAGACCTCAGTTTCTCATTTTTTAATTCGTTGCCATTATCAGACCGGACCTTCAGAATTTAAACCCGCATATTTCGTTGAATCTGAGTAATGAACTTAATAATCATCTCTGGAGCCTCATCCTTTGTACGAAGAAAGTACACCCATGTGTAATAGGAGTAATCATTGACAATTACCATAATATATCTTTTACCGTTAATGCTTTCTACCCTCATTGGCCCACACAAATCCAAATTAATCAATTCTAGTTTGGAATGTGTACTGGGGATCAATTTAGGTTCGATAATGGCTTTCTTGCTCTTTCATTGCTCACAGGCTAGACATAAATGGTCTTTATCATACTTAAACTTCAGAAGCCCGTCAACTAAGTCCTGTTTAGTAAGATGATTAATGGTGCCGAAGTTCAGGTAAGAAAGTCGTCGATGCCATAACCATGATTTTGTTGATGTAGCTTTAGATATTAAGAAAATGAGAGATGAAGCTGCTATTTCAGAAATGGAGATGGTGTAGAGATTAGAATCACGATAATCAGTAAGCAGATCTTCACCCTCCAAATTCCGAACGTAGCAAGTGTTAGTTAGAAAGGCTACTTCAAGATCCCCATCGCAAAATTGTCCTACCGAGAAAAGATCATGTATAAGGCCCTCAACATTGTATACATGACATATCGTGAGGTTTCCTTGAACATAGTCTCCATATATAGTGATTGATGCGAAATGATCATTACCGAAGCGGACTGTTCCCATGAATTTCTGTATGAAATTTTTCAGTAGTTTAAGATTATCAGTCATGTGCTCTGAGCACCCGGATGTAGAAAACACGGATGGAAAAGTGGACAGTTTGGCTACCCATTTCTGTGTAGTAACCGGTGTTTTATAGTGAGTCACGACACTAACTCTACTCTTATTAACACTTGGTGGTGTTTGTGCAGTTAGGCTCTGACCAATTGAAACTTGCTTGATGTTCAAACCATTTCTACCACTTCCTACTCGTTTTAATTTTGGTTTTCATGTAAGTGCTAAGTGTCATATTTTGTTTAGAATCTGGAGTTAGTGGTGAAGCACTAGAGACCTTATTTGTTGCTTTTGTAGGTTTGGCAACACTAAACCTAGATTTCGCAACTACATGAGTAGCTCCTAATTTATTAGATTTTGCTGCTACAGGGTAGGTAAACAAGGCCCTTTTTACTCTAGAATTCACAGACAATGCATAATGAGCGACACATTTATCATGAGAAATCATAAAGACATCTTTGCCACAAGAAACACATACAAGATTCGAACCATCATTCATAGAGCTTAGAACTTTCGCATTTAATACATTCGTTTTTTAATCAAAAATAGTCGAATTCAATGTATCACGCTGATTGGAAACTAAACTAACACTACTTTGAGATTTCTTAAAATCCTTAGAAGTGCTCTTAGACTTAGTATGCAGCAAGACTCTTTTCTTCAAATTATTGTCCTTAGACTCTGGTTTGCTAACACTACTAGAACTTGCTACTCTTGTGAAATTAGAAGAAAACATGTTAGGTTTAGCAATTGGCATTTGTGTTTTTTTATGACTCTATACACTTCTCGTGTGATTACATTCGCATTCTTTTTTTTGTCTTGCTCATTTTTAGGTTTAGAACATGAAGTGACTGGTTTTGACTAATCCTTTTTTAGCTCTACCTAAGAAACCATCTTAGACTTTACATCTTTGTTTTTGTTCATCGGTGTTACACAAATTAGTTTCTCTTAAGTCTCAGATCTATCAAACTTAGTGTTCACATTCTTCCCATTTTCAATAGTTTTTAGCTTAGCTTTGAGCTCAGAAATTATCATCAAAAGATCTTGATTCTTATAACGCACATCCCCTATGTCTTTCGATTGACATTTTTAATTAATTCATTAACTTATTGATGTTGTACCCGTGTCGTTTTTATTGAGTAGAAAAGCTTGTGATATTTAAGGTTTATATTTTCTCTTTCTTCAACCAAAGATTAGACTTGAATATTTAACGACACGTTCTCACCATTCAACTTTGCCATTTTTGACTTCTAAGAGATATTGTTGCATAAAATTGTTTTAAATAATTAAATCCCAAGTTTTAAATGTATAAAACTCGTCTATCGATACACGCACTAACGGGCAGAGAACCCGGCAGTTCATAGTGCAGTAGATTGGTAAATCCGAGGTCGTCCCAAGAGCTAAGATTTTCTAGTTTTAATTTGATTATGTCACGTTTTGAAAATGTTTTTAAAGTTGATTTTAATAACTACAGGAAAGTAAATGCAATAAAGTAAATTGATAGAAGAATTCAGGGAGAAAAGCATGCTAGCCAAACCATTTCGTTACTAATGCTATGATTACATTTTATTACGCAATGTTCAATTATAAGTTCCATTAGTGGTTCTAATATCGACAGACCCGAATTGGCATTTGAGGTCTTTCCTATACTTACTCTGCGATCCCACATTCCCCAACGATCACACGAGCAGGGCATCTAAGTTTGTAGTGGTTAAATCCCAATTATCCTTAAGACCAATCTATAATCTAAACCGATTATTAACCTTCTTTGAAAGAGTTACTGCATTTTTTAAGTATTTAATATGACAAAGGCAGTAATTTGGTCAATTCCTACACTAGGGATAGGTGTCAAGTTACCCTAGTACCCTGCTAATCGCAGGTTCAACATGGTAAGTCTAATATTAGGATTAACAAGATCTAAGCCACCCTCTAACTACCAAAACACAGGGATCAATGAAAGGCTATAAGGATATCTAACAGAACCATAATTGAACATGAAATATTAATCATAAAAATAGTAAATACATGGTTAGGCCAGCACTTAGAGTGCTAAGCTACTCATGGTAACAGAAATGTAAGAATTAATGAACATAGACATGGATTGAATCATCATTGTTCTTACAGTGAATGTTATGAACGAATAAATACAAGAAATGAGGAAAGTGACTTCTCCCTTGGACTTCTGATGAAATGCTCCGGACCTTAGGGGTTTGGTCACCCCTTTGGAACTCTGTTGTGAGTTGTGGAAGTAAGTGATGCTGAATGAGCCGGATAGGGCTCTATTTATACTATTCAAAACTGTTACGGCGTAACAGTTATGAAACGTTACGCCGTAACCTTGCTTGCGTAGGCTTCCGATCTTCCAGACAAAAATGACGTTACGGCGTAACCTTGTCACCTATGTTACGCCGTAACGCTGACTCGGAAAAGTCATCCCTTGTAAATTTGAATGTTGCAGCGTAAAGTATGAGAGGCTTTACGCCGTAAATGGTGTGATGGCTCATTTCTTCTTTAGAATATGTTACGGCATAATCCCTCGGGGGTGTTACGCTGTAAACTTCCTTGAACTCTTCACTTTAGTACATTTATGTCCAAATCCCTCATCTTTTGCTAAAATGCTCACTTGGTCCCTGAAAACTAAATATAAGCAATTAAGTAACGTTTTCAGGCATTTATAACATATTTATAAGCATTTTCATAGGGAATTTGATATTAAAATGTGTTAACTATTTGATGTTATCAAATATCCCCCCACTTGCCTTCTATTTGCCCTCAAGTAGAACCGTTTAGAATAATTTATAAAAAGATTTCCCCAATTTAACTCGAAGAAATGAATTTATAAGTTACTTATGCTAGAAAATACCAGAGCCGAACACCTCACGAAAAGGGGATAAAAAACACTTAACTCTTATCACTAATCTAAGTGTTTCATTTCTGGGTGATCACTCAATTGTACAATCATAGCATGTATTCTATCATAAGCTTGGAAAGTACACAAGTCTCCACTAACTAGAATTAGGGTCCAAATAGTCTCAAAGTCAACATGTGTGACAAACAGGTTTAAGGGCGAATCATCCTGCAGTCCTTTTCCAAAAGCGTTACACCAATAAGGGCGACAAAATCACATATACACATCCATAACGATGGAATACACATACATGATTGCAATCAAATCCCTCATTCGAGCAAAACCAATGGTCGGGATAAGGAACGATATAGGGTAGGATAAGACACAAGATACACGATAATTGTTGTTAAATAAAAACTCAAAACAAAAAGTCTAAAGTAATCTAAGGTTGTCATAACTAGCTACTGTCTATCCATAAGTCCAAGAGTCTAAATCCAAAAATAGAAATCTTCAATAATGGGCTACTAGCTCCATTCTTCATAATCATTAAGATGGATTATAGTTGCACCATCTTTACATTTTTTTAGAACATAGATGGCTTATAGTTGCACCATCTTTTCTTTTTAAACATGCAAATGCCACAGGAGTTTATATCTTTTTATTATTATCCATGCATCATTTGATATAATACGCACATTCTCCCATTTAAGATAAACAATATCGAAAGTGATGATACAGGGGGTTTTTATAGATCATTAATGATAGGTCTTCCACGAATGCATAAAATTTTCGTACCCATTCCCCTGAACCATAGACTTAAGTAGCCAGAGATTTCAACACGAAGAGAATAAAGACTATAGGGTAGGCTAAGGCGAAATGGTGTAGCAAAACATATAGGGTTTAAACAGAGATTGGCTTAACAGGGTGATCTAGGGGTATTTTGCACTAACGTTGAGTACAACAAAGGTTTTACACTGGGAGGTCAACAAGTCAGTGTGACAAGTTGATAAACACACACACGTAACTCTTCCGTTAACTCTTCCTAATGTTAAGATGTCATCCATTTGTTTAGTTATGCTTATGAAACTTTTCCTATTTTTGAATGTGTATTGATGGACTTCAAAAGTTTCAGTTTTAACTAACGGAGGTATGTAATCTATCTCCTCTATTCCATTTTGCCATAGCTCCTCTTTCTCGAATCCTTTACCATACCATAGTTTGGTTGTATCATGAAACTTTTCACATTTCTCCCATACTTCATCCAAGGAATATCTCTTCCTTCATGCCTTTAACTTATATTCGTTTACCAACTGCTCAATTTCATTGTCAAACCCTTCCTTGTATACATCAAATCTCCTAGATTATGGGTCGTCCCGTGTCCTTCTGAAATCAACCTTAAAATTAAAATTTTCTTTTATCCATTCCTTAAACATTTCACACTTAATAGTTTCATTAAATTTGTATGTCCTAACTTAATTTTTACCCACTCTTCAAATGAATTATTCCTAAGACATGCTTTCTTAAGTTGTGTTTGTAATATGTCAAGGAAGTAGGTGTTTATGTGCAAAGTGTTATTTGGTAGGCTATCACTTTTCTGAGGAATGTATGAGTGGGGGTATTCATGGTGAAAGTTGTTAATCCCAACTTGATCTTGCAAACCTTGTAAAAAGGATTAGTTGTATTGAATAGATTCAAGACAACTATGCTAGAAACTTTGTTGATACTAAGAGTATGCGGAATCTACTCTTTAGTACTTAGTAGAATATCAATGTAATAGTAAACTGTGATGCTGTAGAATGAATGAACAATGAATATAACCAAAAAGCTTCAATATTATTATGATGAATAATACGAGTACTCTGTCTAGCACTAGGGTTTACAACCTTGAAGCTACAAAGAAAGACTGATTTATGTATTACTAAACCATAACCTAGGATCTCCTTTTATACACCAAGGAGTCCTTTACAAGATAACTATGAATCTTCTAAAACATTAAGCTTATATGCATATCTTTCTAAATATATAGATCATACACAAGATAACTAATACATATCTTTTAACACGTCTTTACACCTCTTCACACGTCTTTATCTTCATGCAGTCTTTAGTCTTTATCAGCAATATTAATCCCTTCAGCAGTGTTAAGTTTAGTACTAGCAGTACTAACTTATACCTAGTAGTACTAACATTCTTCTAGCAGTACTAACTGGTTTATACTGCCAGTTATGACATAAGCAGTACTAACACTTTGACTTGGCAGTACTAAGTCTAATGAGTTTAATTCCCAATAATCCTCCCCTAAACTTGTAATTTACCTTCAAATCATTAAGTTTCTTGAATTAAACCTTTCTGAGAGGATTCTTCAAAACATTCTTCTACTTCTGAAGTTGAGACCTTATAAACTTGAGAAGTTCAAATGCCATTTCACTTTCTTGATCAATCTTTAGTCTTCTACTTAACATCCTTGAAAGCATTTCTTGAGTAAGAGGATATTTCTTCTCTATCATCATGTGACTAGCAATTCCAGTATGCATCAACAACATATGAATTCCATATGAGTCAAACAATCTCTAGCTTATCAAGTCGTAGTCTTGTTGATTCTTCTATATTTCATCTTCTTCATTAGGCTCAAATATGATCTTCAGATCTCCCCAAAGTAACAAGTCATATCCTTCTGGACTTGTTGTATCATACCTTTCTTGTACCAGTCTGTGTAGATCTAGCACATCTTGCCTATCAAAATCATCAAGCATTTCACTGAATATTTTATAATTTTTAGAACTTCCATCTGCTTTGATGATTTGATAATACATCATATTTTCTGTCAAAACTTATGTCTTCCAGTCAACTATTGGGTATTTATTAGTAAGAGACTCAACATCAATAGCAATATCATCCCTTGGAACTACATCCATACTATCTCTAAGCTCTTTCTTCTCAGCATCATCCTCTAGTTTCTGTTTCTTGGCATTGTCTTCATCAGAATCTTCTCTTGATCTCTTTTTACTAGACTTTTGTTGAAAATTAAATCCAGATCTCTTCATCACTTCCTTTTCAATCTCAGAATCCTTAGGTACAAAATCATTATTTTGATCCCATACTCTTTTAAATATATGTCTAATATCTTCATAGCTCATTCCCTTGAAATGACTCTGCTTGCATCCTCCCTAATTTTTCAAATACATGCACATGTTCTTCCTTACTTTACCTACAGAGAAAGATCTATTTTGAAGTGCATGGTATCTTAGCACAATAGGATCACTCCAATCAATATCATAGGCTTGATCAGCTTCAGCTACAACTTCTTGTTCTTATCTTGCTCTAACAAATTCTTCTTGTAACTGTTTAGCTATTTCTGCATCCCTAGCAATCCTTTGGTTTTCTTCTTCATTAATCTGTTCTTGCAATCTAATAGCTTTTTCATGCCTAAGTCTTTCTTGCTCTAGTTGCTTCTTTGTCTTCTTCTGAACAGATTCATCTTCTTTCATAATAGCTTTTCCTTTATCTTTTCTCTTTTCTACACTCCTTCTGATGTACACTAAATTTGCAGCATCAGTACTAACTTCAGGAGTCGCACTAGCAGTGGTAACAGGTACACTGGCAGTAGTAAATCCTTTAGCAGTACTAACATCAAAATCATATTCCATGTCTTGCTCGGGTTATACCAATGAGAATGTAGGATCTTTATCAATTTTAGAGATCTTTCTCTCCTGTTTGGAATAATCCTCTTCAGCATCTTCATCCTCTGAAATAACTATCCTGGCCCTTCTCCTAGCTTTGTTTGTTTTGACTTTCTTTTCTAACTTTTTCACTCTTAAGATGAGCTTTGTAAGAGCAGAACTATAAACCTTCTTTGTCTGCTGCATGTCATTCTCTAAAACTTCAACTCTATCAGTAAACTTGGTAACCAAATCCATCAATTCATTTTGTTGCAGGCTGCCCTCATCACTTCCAAGTGTGTGAACTCTTAGGAGAGGTGAATCATGGGGCCTGGTAGGGTCTTATGCATGGTACCACTGCCCTGACATGCTTCTAAGCCAATGTCAGTAGTGGCAGCCCCTCCAGCATCAACATCCACACTTGTGAATGCAGCCTAATCTACTACTTGGGTTTGAGTAGGAAACTGAGACTGAGGAATCTCAGCATCTTGTCTGGTTATATCCCTAAGTGGTGATGATTAAGGTGATTGATATGTTTGAGGAGATAAGGATGGTGAAGATGTTATTCTGGAAGGAGATGACTCGGGTGTAGTGATCATTGTAGGAAATAGAGGAAAGTCTACCTTAGAATAACCCTTGGAAACCCTTTTCATGTTGCTAAACAGTTTTTGTGTAAGGGTAGGAGTAAGATAAGTTCTAGTGTGAGGTTGAAGAAGTCTCTTTTGTTTGTTTAAACAGATTTGAAGAAATCTTGGATACATTAAAAACTTGTGTGTGCTATCCAAATTCTTCACCATAACATCAAAGATCATTTTTGAAAAATTAAAAGTCCTGTTTGTTGCTAAGAAAATTATAGCAGTTGCTATATTACTACTAAATTGCTCCCAAGCTGTTGTCTTTGGACTTAAACAGTGAAGGATTGTATGAATGAAAAACCTCCACTGAGGAGAAAAGTATCCCTTTTGAAAAGTAAGTCTAGCAGAATCAGACACATACCCCATAAGAGCAAGTTGCTCAAAAATCTATGTATTTGGTAAAGAAGTAATACCATCATAGTCTTCCAACTTGAGGTGTCTTCTTAGAGATGCTTCAGTGATAGTCTTGACTTGTCCATCAATGCTAGCAGTTATTTCCACTTCTCCATCATCAGTTGTTCTAGCAGTAGCTGTTCCCCAAAACTGTTGGATTAAGGAAATATATATCTTGGGATTCTCAATAAGGGCATACTTGATATGACTAGCATTTAGAAAATCCACAATTTGATGAAAGGCTTCACTTCCCTCTGGCTTCTGTAAGTAGGCCACCATGTTGTGTTTGTCGCAAAACTCCAAATTTGCCATTTGATGAGAGAAAAATACGATTAAAGTTCTGGGTTAGGCTCGTTTATGAGAGAATGTAAGGTTGACAAAGTTAATTGAGATAATATAGAGAGCACTTAGGGTTGTGATTTGACCGACTGAAAGAATTTTGTTCTTATCTTGAAGAAATCTTATGAATTTATAGAAAGATCATGAATTCTCCAATTAGTCAAACCCTATAGGCTATAAACAAGGCAGTTGGCGGAAATATCTCAACGGCTAGAATTAGTGAAGGAAATTCTGTTATGGCTCAAACAGTACTAACGGTCATCTAGCAGTACTAATTTTAGTCCTAACAGTACTAACTTTAAGCCTAGCAGTTTTAAAACATGTTCATCAGTACTAAGTAATGCCCAGCAGTACTAACTTTGAGATAGCAGTTTTAACCTCAATTTCATCCAAAAATCATTTCCATCACCAAATCTTGGCACTCACAATCTCTCTTTCTGTTTTTATGCTCACATTATCTCTCAATTCTTTTTGCTCACCAATTCACTCTTTTTGTTTTTATCACACAACTCTCTATCTGTTTTTCATCTCACTATATCTCTCTTTTCTTTTTCTCACCAATTCAGACAGTTTTGTATAATGTGCCATCAATTCCATAAGTTTCATACTGTCCTCCCCACTTCCAAGTGTGTTAACTCTTGAGAGAGGTGGATCATTAGACTGTTTAGATGTAGTCTCAAACCTAGTTTGAGCATCTACACCCCCCAATATGGTATCTTGGCACCTGGGACCACTACCTGAACCAGTTCCCTAAGGACTTGGCTCATTAAGTGTTGCCATGGATTGGGTCCTATTGATGTTACCACTGTCCTGCTCTGCTTCTAAGCTAGAAGCAGTAGTGGCAACCCTTTCCATTATGTCACCCAACTCCTTATGGACAGCCTCATCACCAACCTTTACAGGGGGACCACTAGACTGAGGTATCTTGGTTGTTCCCGACCTCTTTGACTTCCTAATGTGTTTTTTATTTTCTTTTTAATATTACATGACTTCTATTCTTATGCTTGACTGTATATTAACATAAGTAGCCTCCCCTCAAACAATACTTCAGAGGTGAAGTTTTCAACATCAGGTATTCCATATGCTTAGCCTGGAGGTGTTAGTCCATAGCCAAAAATACACAATCCAAAGTATTTTCTTCTTGATAGTATTAAGTATGACTAACAGTTTTAACAAGCAGTCTTAAGTATAACTAGCAGTACTAATTATACTTAGCAGTACTAATTGACAAGACTAACACCTAATCCTTTACAAAACTTTACAAAGACATAAATGAGATGTAGAAACTAAGATAAGCATTCCAATACTTGAGACCAAGTTACCTGAACCCCTTCCAGCATCAAAACCTATGTAAGGAAGATCTGTCAACAATTATGATCAGTATGAATTTTAACCATTTGTATTAACTTTTTAGCATTGCAGTCTCTTATAAAATGATGCCCTAATCTCATATTGTTTTGTTTTAAGAATGTTGAACAGGATTTTCAATAATGCAGATAGTACTGTTATTGTCCAATATTAATAGTGACAGTATTCAAGAAATTAACCTATAAACTACAATTGGAATTTGAATCCAGAGTACTTGTCCACATCAACTAGCAGCAGCCACATATTTAGCTTCAGTAGTAGAGGTGGCAACCACATTTGCTTCTTACACTGCCATGATATCAACCTGTTTCCTAAAAACTGACAACCGTCCAATTAATAGACTTCCATCATAAGTTGCTCCAGCATAGACCACTATCCTATAACAACTAGTTCAAATGGAGAATCCCTAAAATACCAAAGGCTTAATGTTGGTTTGCCTTTCAGATATCTAAAAATTCTCTTGATTGCTAAGAGATGGGATGTCTTTGGTGTAACTTAGAATCTGACACATGCACATATTGCAAACATAATATCTGACCTAGATGCTGTAAGATACATCAAAGACCCAATCATAGATCTATATAGACGTACATCAACATCATCAGCATTTCCATCTTTGACTAAAGGCTTTTCCAAATCAACTAGAGTAGAAGCAGACTTCACATCTGTGTAGTTGAATTTCTTCAAAATCTCAGCTACATATTTATCCTGACTGATAAATATTCAATCTTCCTTCTGTGTAACCTATAATCCTAAGAAGAAAGTAAGTTCTCCCATAGAACTCATCTGAAACTTATCCTTCATAAGCTTCTCAAATGCAGTACACAGCTCCTTGTTTGTAGAGCCAAAGATTATGTTATCAACATAGACCTGTACAAGTAAAATATCTCCTTTTTGCTTCTTGATAAACAATGTCTGATCTATCTTCCCTTTTTTGAACCTATTGCCCAACAAATAGTTAGCCAAGGTTTCATACCATGCTCTTGGAGCTTGATGCAACCTATAAAGTGCCTTGACCACCTTGTAAACTTTGTCTGGATGGTCAGGATCTTTAAATCCTGGTGGTTGAGTAACATAAACCTCTTCCTTAATAGTTCCATATAAGAATGCACTCTTCACATCCATTTGATATACCGAAAAAACCATAAAGAAGCAAGGCTAAAAATACTCCTTTGCCTCAATTCTTGCCATTGAGCAAAAACTACTTCATATTCAAAACCTACTACCTTGGTCTATGACCCTGTGTAAAAAAAAAAAAAAAAAAAAAACCAACCTTGCTTTATTCCTAATCACAATCCCTCTTTCATCTTTCTTATTTTAGAAGACCCATTTTATTCCAATGGCATTCTTCCCATTAGGCAAATCCATAAGTTTCCAAACCTGTTGGAGCTTGAATTGCAGAAGTTCTTCCTGCATTGCTTCCACCCAAGATGAATCAGATAGAGCTTTAGCAATGCTTGTGGGTTTAATCTGTGATAAGAAACAAGCATATAAACCAGTATTCAGGGTATCATGTGTTTTCTGTTCATATACATCACTGAGAAACCCTTGTTTAGAAGTAGATTTTGTCATTCTTCTTATCTGAATAGTGAACTTCACATCACCAATCACATTTTTAATTAGGTGATCTTTGTGGATTCATGTATTGGGAGTGGTTGGAACTGTATAGGAATAATGATGTTTCCTAAATCAACTTCTGGTTCATCTTCATCACTGAAGAACTCAACATGAGTGGTCTCAAGTGTATGACTAGCTCCCAATTTGAACATGTCTTTAGGGCTATCTAGTTCATATGAACTAGCAGTATTAACTGATGGATCAACATTATTAAGTTTAAAACGACTAGTATTATCTTCAGGACTGGCAGTATTAACATGTTATCCAGCAACATTAACTTCCTTAGGACTGTTATCATCTTCAGACTTATCTTTTTCAACAGTCTCGTTATGTGGACCATCTTTAACCTGATTTTGATCATCAGCGGCAGATTTTGGTTCACCATTACCAATATCCTTGGAAGGTGAATCAAAGTATGAAGCATCTTTCCAAATCGGCATCACAATGCAATCTTGACTGATTTCTTCTTTTTGAGTAGATGTACTTGCATTAAGTTCTCCTTTTGTACCTGCAGATTCATTAGAAATTATACCTGCAGCTACTGGTACATAATTCATAGATTGGGTTAGAGAATTAATATCAAACAACCACTTTGGACCATTCCCTTCAATCATGGGCTTATTCTCTAAAAACCTAATATGCAAGTTTTCTTTTACCTTCCTAGTTCTAGTGATGTATACCCTAAAAGCTTTACTACTCAAGAAATATCCAACAAAGAAACCTTCATCACTTTTGCCATCAAACTTGCCTAAATTATCTAAAGTATTAAAAATGGTAACATGACATCCAAATGGTCTCATAAAGCTTAGAGCTGGTTTAAAACCTCTAAAAAGTTCATAAGGTGTCTTGTTATGAGGCTTGACTACTAATACCCTATTATGTACATAGCAGGCAGTACTAACTGCTTCAGCCCAAAATGTGGTAGGTAACTTAGAGTCAGCTAACATGGTTCTAGCAGCCTCAATTAGTGTCCTATTCCTCCTCTCAGCCATACCATTTTGCTGAGGATTCTTGGCTATACTGTATTCCCTCTTAATACCTTTTTCTTTGCGAAAATCATCCATAACTTTATTCTTAAATTCTGTTCCATTATCACTCCTGATTATTTTCACTTGCTTATCTACTAGGATTTCTATTTCTTTAATAAAGTTCTTGAGAATCTCACTGGTTTCATCCTTAGTTGTTAAAAAGAAAACCCAAGTAAACCTGCTACAATCATCAGTGACTACTAAGCAATACTTCTTATGCATTAAACTACTCACAAAGGTTGGACCAAACAAATCCATATGAAGTATAAACAAAGGCTTAGTAATTGGATTCAGAACTTTAGTCTTACAAGAAGATCTGTGTTGCTTCCCTTTAAGACAAGCAACACAGGTTTGGTCATTTTCAAAATGTTTTATAGGCAAACCTCTTACAAGATTATGCTTAACAAGCTTATTTATGTTCTTAAAATTAATATGACCAAGTCTCCAATGCCAGAGCATTGATTCATCTGATGTAGACTTTGCAACAAGACAAGTTAAACTCTCTTTAAGAACAATGTTCTTCATGTCAAAACTGTACATGTTGTCCTTTCTAGGAATTTTAAGAAGTATCTGACTTTCATTAGGCAACTTAAAATTAGGAGATAAGACAAGACATTTAGTGTTAGTAAAAAGGAGATAGTTCTTTTTGTCACACATCTATGAGACACTAAAAAGGTTGAAATTTAACTCATTAACAAAGTAGACATCTTCAAAATCAAGGCTATCAGTTTTAAGTGTTCCTTTACCAGAAATTCTACCACCATGTACTCCTCCCCAAATGTAACATAACCTCTATCAAATTTCATGAAATCTGAGAGATAAGCCATGTTCCCAGTCATGTGCCTTGAGCATCCACTGTCAATAAATCTTGTATCATCCTATTGTGGCTTGCCCTGCACATAAAAATAAGGAAATTAGTTTCCTTTGGGGACCCAAGCCATTACTGACTTGGATCTGCCTCGTGCATCAATGTAGTTGTATTTCTTCAAGGTGATTGATGCATTATCAAGTTTGGTAGGTCTTCAAACCCAACATGCTGAGGCCTTAACATCATTTGTCTGATTAACCCTAACAACATTAACAATTGCTGAATGTGGCCTAACAATATTAACTGCTTTTGGCCTAACAGTATTAACTGCTTTTGCCTTGGTAGTATTATTTTTTTAGGTAAACTTTTTGTTGGTTAATACTGTTTTTGATTGATATGGCCTTTTTACAGTTGATTGTGCTGATTTTGAAAAATGTACATTGGTTTAGCACTAAAAACTATAGATTTGGGATGAGCAGTTTTAACTGTCCTGACAGTATTAAATGGTTTTAGGCCAGTTTTCATTAAACTGCTCTTAGAACCATGTTCCTTTGAGCATTAGGGTGAGTCCTGTTGGTAGTATAGTTGTAGTTCACCCTGTTATAATTATTCCCATATACCATCTTTTCCCTTTGATGGTATTTACAATGAGCCCCGAACATGATCAAAACTCCCACAAATGAAGCAAGCTTTGTTATACATCACAAAATCACATCCTAGTTGATTGGACTTCTGTCTATTCCAGTTTCTTTGATTTCCCCTAGGACTTTGAAATCTATACATCTCGGCATACCTAACTGACTTTTTAACTGGTTTTCATGATTTTTAGGTTTGACAAACTCTATTTTTGTATCAACAAGAAAAAGAGTTTCTTTATCAACATTAAGTGAAGACTCAACAAAGCTACTTGTGTCTTCTGATACTTATTCTTTTACCAAAGAGTCATCAAAATTTTCCTTAGAAGCATCTGATTTTTTATCACAAATAATGTTAGACTCTTGCTCACTATCCTCAGAACCATAACTTTTAAATTCAGTGTCTTTGAATTCATCAAGACCAGAATAAGACAAATCAAGCTTTTTAGGTCGATTATAGATTAAAGGACGGGGTGGAGGAACAACATTATAACCCGAACCCTTTTTACTTTTGTCAGTTATCTGACTCCCTAACAACTTGTCTAGGCTCTTTGAGGCATTATCAAATTGCTTAATTTTAAATTCAATGCCCTCTTTTTCTTGCTTAACTTTTTCAAACTCACTTTTAAGCATATTTATTTCATAGTCTTTGCAAGCTACTTCCCTTTTAAGAACTGCAACTTCTTCACTAAAAAGAACCTCATTATTTTTATATGTGATAAGTTGTTCTTCTATAGTTGCTAAACCTCTTTTATAAGTAGCTGCTGTAAATTCAGTTTGATTAAGCTTAACAATTAAATCATCACACTGTTTTTTAAAAGTTTCATAGTTTTTCAGACAAGTTTTATCATTGTATACCTCAGAGTCTAAAAACACCATTAGAGCCATGTTTGTCTGAACCTGTTCTTCTGCCATATCACTCCAGTCAAAACCTACACCATCTATAGCCAACATTTCCTTTAAAGATGTGTCTTTATTGTTTCCTTGTTTCCTAGTGTTGTCTTGATATTTGAACTGACTCTCTTTGTTCCTTGGTGCTCTACATTCCCTGGCAAAGTGTCCCATCTTATGACAGTTGAAACACTCTACCTTGGATTTATCATACCTAGCAGTATCATTAACATTAATGAAAATTTTCTTTCTTGTTCTCTGAAAGTACCTTTTTCCCTCATACTTAGCAGAGAGAGCTGCCACTTCAAATCCATTGCTTCCAGATCATCTTCATGAATTTGCTCCAAGTCCTGCTATAGGAGATTAGAACCATTGGGATTCTCAACCATGAAAGCATACATAGTATTATCACTGAAGTTAGCAGTACACTGTTGAGGACAAGCAGTGTTAATATTAGGGCTAACAGTACTAACTTCATATGCAGGATTAGCAGTATTAACATCATTAGTATTGCTAGTGCTTGAAGCAGTCATAAAGGCTAAGTTTTGAGCACCACTACTTGCACCAATAGATTTCTTTACATCTTGTTCGACAATTTTGAAGTTGTTGTACAAATCATCAATGCTCATTGTTTCAATATCAGCCTTATTCATCCAGACTACAACATGAGTATTCCACTCAGGAGGCAAGCTTCTCAGAAATTTTGAATTTAAGTCTTCCTGAGTGATGACCACACCCAAAATTGCAAGCCTACTAACAATCTTCTAGAGTCTGTTAAAGATAGAGTCAAGACACTCTGTGCTTAATGCACAAAAATTTTCATATTGTTGCTTCAATAGTGTCTTCTGTGTTTTCTTAGTGGCTTCATTACCTCCAAATCATGTTTTGATAGCAGCAAACATTGTTTTAGCATCACTGTATTGACTGAAAGTAAGTTGATGTTCATTAGGAAGAGCCATGAGTAGCAAGTTTCTAGCCTTTACATCATTCTT
This sequence comes from Tanacetum coccineum, assembly GCA_026074375.1. NCBI lineage: Eukaryota > Viridiplantae > Streptophyta > Magnoliopsida > Asterales > Asteraceae > Tanacetum > Tanacetum coccineum. The sequence goes on along the minus strand of BQNB010006583.1, from coordinate 15,565 downwards.
CTTGTTAGTCTTTTCTTCAGCAGTTACAGGTACTGACATTTTTGTAACAGAGGTACCATTCTCTTGTGCTATTTGTGGTACAGATACCCATGAATTACCATTCTCTATGACCTCTCATAGAGCATAGTCTTGTACCTAGAAGTATTGCTTGATTCTTATCACCCACATCTCATACTCACCTAGTTTGAGTATAGGTAGCTTAGCAGTAGTGTTACTCTGTGCAGATTCAAATTCCATAACTTCTAGATCAAAGTTTCAGAACACAAGGCTCTGATACCACTTGTTGATCCCAACTAGATCTTGCAAACCTAAACCTTGTAAAAGGGTTAGTTGTATTGAATAGATTCAAGACAACTATGCTAGAAACTTTGTTGATACTAAGAGTATGCAGAATCTACTCTTTAGTACTTAGAAGAATATCAATGTAATAGTAAACTGTAATGCAGTAGAATGAATGAACAATGAATATAACCAAAAAGCTTCAATATTATTATAATGAATAATACGAGTACTCTGTCTAGTACTAGGGTTTACAACCTTGAAGCTATGAATGTGTCTATCGTATGTTTTACAACCATAACCTAGGATCTCCTTTTATACACCAAGGAGTCCTTTACAAGATAACTACAAATCTTTTAAACTTCTATAAGATATCAACATATCTTCTAATTATATAGGATATACATTAAATAATTCCATACATATCACAAAACATCTTTATCTCTTTAATAGTTGTAATATTCATGCAACAGTATAAAAAATCCTCTAGTATATTAAAGTTTAAGTATGTCAGTACTAACTGTCTTCTGGCAGTACTAACTGGTTAGTACTATTAGTTGTATCTTGAGCAGTATTAAGTATTGCCTTGGCAGGAGTAAGTGTGTAGACATTTAATTCCCAACATACGGGTATTAATTATAATACACTTCCATAATTATATTACATATAATTTTGCCATGACTATATTTTACATCTATATTTTCCTGCATTGCACGCATTGGCATGGTTTCATATAAAGGGGATTTATATAAACTTTTGCTTGTGCAGGTTATGGCAGCTTCGGTTATTTCTATTTCTTCAGACTTATCAGTCGAGAGTATGGGAATCCTCTTTCCGTGAGTTATCCTTATCGGTTCTATTTCTATTGAGGTCCCGGTTGCACCGAAGGTAGGGGTATATGCATTTGCCTCACCTACCGGGGTGCTTGAGCTTGATACTCATTCATTATCAGAGGATGATCCATCAGAGAGTTCACTTCCTCCCGTATCTGTAGCACCTATGGTTTCACCTTTTCTATGTTTAGATGATTCAGAGTCAGATGCGAAGATGTCCAAGAGGCATGTGTCACCTACACCTCATGATGCTATGCTTACTAGGTGGAGGAGCAAAGTTGCATCACAATCATCATCACCTACTACTTCTACTCTAGAGATCCCTACTGCTCCTATTCCACCCGCACTATCTGCTGTTGTCGCATCATCTACACAACAATCAACAGGATCGTTGCCCCTAAGAACTGCATGATATCAAGAACGAAACCCCAACAACCGTGACAATCCCGCCGGTTAACCGAAAAACCAAATACACAACGCTGGTGGTATTGTGTGTGAGTGTTTTATGTGGGTGTTGTAACACCCCCAAAATGGGTCGCAGCGGAATAAGGATCCGGGGCATGTTACTTCAAGATCAACAGCACAAGATATATATAAGAACGACACAAAAGTCGTTTAGATTGATACATTGGATTTAAATAAAAGACATATTACAAAAGCTTATAGCTTTACTTGTTCTTTGTTTCATATTACAAAAGACAACATAGATTTCCCAAAACATGATGCACATAAGTCTTTAACAGTACAATCCCAAAACATAATCCAATGCATCCTTGGCACCTCGTGCCTATTGACCTCCTGAAAAACATTGCTTAAAACGTCAACAAAATTGTTGGTGAATTCATAGGTTTATGTATTTAAATTATGCAGGACCGCAAGACTTTCCCGTGATGTTACAACATATGCCAACAATCACAAAACCAGATTACTGTTGCACTAAGCTCATGACACCGAAGCTCAACCTATATTTGCTATTTTAGCAGTTATTTTGCCCGTACAGATGTTGTAACCCGCAACATCCAAGTCCGACATGGTCAACGTTCGTTCCCAGTGATAGCTAATCACCCAAACGGGGAGGTTAATCCCAATAGATCTATTTATAACATTCGCGCTCACATAATGCAATTAACAACTACATCTATGCAATTGACAGTTCATGATAATGGGCTCAGGAGGGTTATCGCTACTTAGGCAACACATAATCAATATACTTTCAACACTTGCGTCCAATTTATAAAACAAAGCATGTTCTCACCCCAAATAATAATAAATCAGTAAAACTGTAAAAGTGGGGCTATGAACTCACCTTGAGTACAGATAGCTCAAATATAACACAGATAAACGTCACGCAAGACGATAAATGCAACCTATTTAAATTAAGGCCGTATAAGTACAGAGTACTTTAATTAATAACATTGAATATAATCTTATAGTTGTTACATCGTACTATCGTTCGGGCTATCATAAATAAAGAGGTCATGACATGACGTACGAGGAGTTTAGGACACTTTAAATCGTAAATCCAACAACTCATCGATACGCCATCCGAAGAGGCCTCATTATGAAACTCCCTAGTAATATAGCACTTTGATAACCACTCAATATTCTATATAGCATAATCACCGACTAATCGTTTTAGTAAAATAGTATTTATAAAGTGAAAACGTTTATAAATATACTTTTCGTAAAAATGACCTAATTTGGTCGTTTTAAGCCCGTTGCTCGCGTTTCTTACGTCCACGTCTTCGTAGTAAGACGAGCGATCAAAATATTACATTTTCAAGTTTTATAGATTCGCGATAAATTATTAAAATTACTGTTCCACAACAGCTCGTATGTCCGTTTAAGAGGTTTTAATTAGCGTAAACTCGTAATCGTAATAACTTATTCGTTTTAATCCCGTTTTTAGCGATTCTTTCGAGTACGATCTCGTAATTAAAAGTTATATCATAAAAGTTATATCATATTTTAGATGTTTTAAAAATATTAGTTGCTGTAATGAATAGTAACTTTTATAAAAATAGTTTTATAAAAGTATTTATAGTCGTAAACTCGTAATTAACGTATCTTTTTCGTTATAGATCGGTTTTTCAAGTTTCTTATCATTATGGAATCGTCATGAGGCGTATTATTTTTATAAAATGTCATTACCTACTATCTTGAAGTCGAACTCCAACAGCCCTTAATTATTTTGGTGTATAATTTTATAAAAACCTTGTTTTTATGTATTATTAACTTAGTAGTTTACTATAAAAACTCTTAAAAACACATTTGACACTTGTGGTACTTATAATAAAGTCCAATATCATCCCTAGTCCTTGTAAATTCATTGCAACAAGTTCAACCCTTTTACTTTCATTACTTTCATTTGTATTTACATTAGATAACTTTAAAACCCTAATTAGTCCTTAAACATGTTTATACTTAAACCATAAGTTAACATCTTTATAGATCTATTTTTCCATGATATTTATAACATTAGGACATGAGAATAAGTGTATAAATTGATAAACTCAAATAAAAACCCATTTTACACATTTAAAAGTCATTAGTGGTGATTTAGCCGTAAATAACATATAACACATAAAATCACAACAATTAAAAGTATGAAGGATTTAGAAAGACCTTAGTGATGATGTATAGGATGTAAAATGAATGCTAAACCCGTGTTTAGACTTAAATCCAAGCTTTCAAGCTTATAACCCTAGATTAGGTTTCCAAAACCCTAATCTTTACTTTTTCTTCTTAATACTTGCAAATGGTGATCCAAGGCTTGAATATGACTTAATACATCTTAGGATTGATGTATAAAGAGATGTATGGATTGTAGAAAAATTTCGTATGATTTGTTTATATGAGCTTTTGAGCCGTGAGCTTCAAAGAGAGACAAGGAAGGTTTTTGGTGATTTTTGTTAAGTTTCTATGAAAGAAAGAGTTCATGTATGCTATATATAGGGAAAATATCTTACTAACCTAACCATGGTTACTTTCTAACCCTTGCTCAAGGTTAACTAACCAAGTGACTCATGGTGTAAGAGTTAGCTTCCTAGATCTTTCCTAAATATCTAGATATTACTTAATATCTAGATATTATGCAAGTTGATAATTCTTGGTTTATAACTTGAAAATTTCGGCACAATATACATACATGTGATGTTATATTTATTATTTTGGGTATTGGGTATAATCGTGGGTATTCGTTTAGGCGTAGTTAGGTTTTAGAACTTCCGGGAATGCCTAAACGCATTTTATCGTGAAACGTAAGCATTTTACGTAACCAATAAAAATATGATGAACAAAGTTAATAATTATCCTCTAAATAATCATATAACACTTGTTAGATATAAACTTTTAATTGTTTAATGCCCGTTTACATTGTATGATCATTTTCAGTCTACGCGATTTAGCTTAACGATTAAAATTAAAAGTGAACGCGTACGAGAAAAAAAATAAATAGTGAAATTAAATAGTATTGTAAATGACCTGAAAATACGGAATGTTACAGTCCTTCCCCGTTAAATGAGCCTTGTCCTCAAGGCTCAAGTTGCGACATTTGACGAAGGTACGGGTTCGGAGAAAAGATGCGGATATTTTATCCGGAATTGGTCTTCTCGTTCCCAGGTATACTCAGCTCCTTGCCGAGAGTTCCAACGAACTTTGACTAATGGGATTCTTCTTCGCTTTAGCTTCTTCACATCTCGTTCCACGATCTCAAGAGGTTCTTCAACAAAACGAAGATTTTCATCAATCTCGATCTCATCCAAAGGCACTTGAACATCTGGCTCCGCCAAACATTTCTTGAGGTTTGACACATGAAACGTGTCGTGAACACAACTTAGCTCCTGGGGTAACTTCAGCCGATAAGCCACCGGTCCAACACGCTCGATGATTTCAAATGGTCCGACATATCGTGGTGCTAGTTTTCCTTTCTTACCAAATCGTACCACTCCCTTCCATGGAGATACCTTCAGTAACACTCGGTCTCCAACTTCGAATTCAAGAGGCTTACGTCTCTTATCAGCATAGCTTTTCTGGCGACTTCTTGCCGTTTTCAATCTTTCCTTGATTTGAAAAATCTTTTCAGTCGTTTCTTGCACAATTTCTGGTCCAATAAGCTGACTTTCTCCAACTTCAGTCCATATTACGGGGGATCTACATTTCCGCCCGTACAGAGCCTCAAATGGTGCACACTTAATGCTTGTGTGGTAACTGTTATTATAAGAAAACTCAATCAATGGAAGATGAGTATCCCAACTGCCACCAAAATCCATAACACAGGCTCGAAGCATATCCTCCAGCGTCTGAATAGTACGCTCACTCTGACCGTCGGTCTGAGGGTGGTAAGCTGTACTCATGTCTAGTCTTGTACCCAATGCTTCCTGAAGAGCTTGCCATAAGTGTGACGTGAATCGACCATCACGGTCTGAAATGATTGACACCGGCACACCATGTCTCGCTACAATCTCGTTGACATAAATCTTTGCCAGCTTCTCGGTTTTGTAGTCCTCACGAATAGGTAGGAAATGAGCCGACTTGGTCAGTCTATCCACAATGACCCAAATCGTATCATACCCACTGCTGCTTTTAGGCAACTTTGTGATAAAGTCCATTGCTAACTTTTCCCATTTCCACTCAGGAATTTCTGGTTGCTGAAGAAGTCCTGAGGGTTTCTGGTGTTCGGCTTTAATCTTAGAGCATGTAAGACATCTGCTAACGTACTCAGCAATGTCTCTCTTCATACCAGGCCACCAATACAAGTCTCTCAGATCATAGTACATCTTATCTGCACCCGGATGTACTGAATATCTAGATGTATGAGCTTCATCCATGATTAATTTCCTTACATCTCCAATTGATGGAATCCAGATACGATCAAAGAAGTAAATTTCACCATCAGCTCGTTGCTCAAAGTGTCTTTCTAATCCTCTTAGCCATTCAGCTGGGGCTTTGAGATCCTTGGAAGCTTCGCTCTGTGCTTCCAAAATCTTAGTCTTAAGTCCAGAATGAATAGTAATACTCATAGCACGTACTCGTCTCGGCTTGAGTCTTTCTTTTCTGCTCAAGGCATCTGCCACCACATTTGCCTTGCCTGGGTGGTATTTGATCTCGCATTCATAATCACTAAGAAGCTCGATCCACCGCCTTTGGCGCATATTCAACTCTTTCTGATCGAATATGTACTGGAGACTCTTGTGGTCAGTGTAGATGACACTTTTCGTACCATAAAGATAATGTCTCCAGATTTTAAGGGCAAACACCACCGCACCCAATTCTAGGTCGTGGGTGGTATAATTATTCTCATGTATCTTCAACTGTCTTGACGCATATGCTATCACTTTGCCTTGCTGCATCAGCACGCACCCAAAACCTTGTTTTGATGCATCACAATAGACCACAAAGTCATCGGGTCCATCGGGGAGTGCTAACACAGGAGCATTGCATAATTTCTCCTTCAGAATTTGGAAAGCTTCCTCTTGCTTATCGCCCCACACATATGCCTTATTCTTTTGAGTCAACAGGGTGAGGGGCTTTGCGATCTTGGAGAAATTTTCGATAAACCTTCGGTAGTAACCTGCCAATCCTAGAAATGAACGGATTTCTGTTGGTGACTCAGGGGTCTTCCAGTTCTTGACTGACTCAACCTTGCTAGGATCCACGTGGATACCGTCTCGGTTGACCACATGTCCTAGGAACTGAACTTCCTTCAACCAAAATTCGCACTTTGAAAATTTGGCGTACAACCACTTTGAAAATTATGGCATATAACTTCTCTTCTTGAGTAAGTCTAAAATCTTCTTTAGGTAAACTTCATGTTCTTCTTCTGACTTTGAGTAGATTAAGGCTGTCGACAATGAACACGATTTACAAATTAGGTCCAAATTACGGTATCAGACTCGGTTCAATAAGTCCATGAATATTGCTGTGCCGTTTGTCATCGCCAAATGGCATGACTGTGAACTCAAAGTGCCCATAATCGGGTTCTAAACGCATCATCGTATATCTTCCTCCGCGACTCTCACTGATGATATCCGGGCGAGATCTATCTTGAGAAACAACACAGCCCCTGTTAAATTGATCGAACAAGTCGTCAATTCTAGGGAGAGGATAACGGTTCTTTATAGTTAACTTGTTTAATTCTCTGTAGTCAATACACATTCTCATCACACCGTCTTTCTTTTTGACAAAAAGCACAGGTGCTCCTGACTCGGCCGTTCTTACACCTTTTTATATATAAATAAACATAAACATATATAAATATATAACAAGGATCAGGACCCGAAAAATCAAAGAAACCGGAAGCAGTATAGAGTGTTCCCGGGTCGTTATGTCCCAACGAGGCTAGAGATGGAAAATCGAAAGACGATTGATGATTTGTAATTGAATGTCACAAGGAATGATTGGGCACAGAAACTGATAAAAATAAGCAAAAGCACATAAAAATAGCAAGAGAATAAGCTGGAACAAGGATCAAAGCTTAGAAAAGGCAAAAACAATTAAAACTTCTACACTAAGGCACGAATAAGCTCGAATAAACTTAAGACAAATCTAAATAGGCTAAACTAACTCTAAATAAGCAAATACAAAAAGCAATTAAGCTAAATTAAACAAGATAAACACGACAGTACTAACAACAGTACTAACAGTTTTAACTACCAGTACTAACTTGGAGTTAGTACTGCTAGGCTAAAGTTAGTACTGCTAGGCTAAAGTTAGTACTGCTAGGCTAACAAGACTTAAAGAAATAATAAATAAGCAAACAAGCTAAAACAGAAGTTCACCTAACCTTAATAAGCACTTAGTAATTGGAATAAGCAACTAGAATAAACTAAAATGATAAATAAGTTACAAAACTAAAACTGATAAACTCTTAAAATACTTTGAAAAAGGAAAATAAGCTTAAGTAAGCTTATCCTTAAAGAAAGTAAAGGAAAATGGTTTAATATGCTCTAAAAAAAACTAAGGAAATCTTTAATAAGCAAAGATAATAAGTTGATAAGCTAAAATGAACTACCAGTATTAACTGAAATAACTACCAGTACTAACTTTAAGTTAGTACTGCTAGTGTTAAGTTAATACTGATCCTAAAATCAACTAGCAGTACTAACTTGGAGTTAGTACTGCTTGTTCAAAACAGACTTTAACATTTCCAAAAATCATTTTTAGTTCAAACTAATTAAAAACAGATTATCAAATAACAGAGTAAAATACTTATAAGCAAATTTCAATCAATAATAAGCACTTAAATAAGCATAAATTGGTCTAGCAGTAATGAACATAAAACTAACAGGAGTTAACAAATGAACTAACATTTCTGCAATAAATAATTAAAGTAGAAAACGAGAGACTTTTACAACACCCTTGCTCAAGACATGGCTAATTCAATAACTACAAGCTCTAACTTGTTAGAAAACAAAGTTAGAAGAGTCCATAAGCCTCCAGAACTGCTATCATCCATACATAAGCTGAGGTGTATATGAGAGTGATTTTTATGTTTTTTCTTTTAACTACTTAACTTTTTAGATTTACTTGATTAAGGTAAGCTTAGAAAACAAGCTTTACTGTTGCTTTTGGAACACAAAAACAATATATTAAGAACCTTAACACTTGGAAATTTGTGAATTGATTTAAAACTCCAAATAGCATTAAACTTTTTTTTTTTTTTTTTTTTTTTTTGGAAAAAAGTTTTTACAAAGCTGAAAGTAAAGCTGTAAATGAACTGAAAATTAAACTAAGTATATTCTAAACTAGATGCCTCAAAGGCTTACAAAAAAGCTCTATTTATAGCCGAAGTCTTGGACTTTCAGCTTGTGCTTCTTTGGAGAGCAAAAACGAAGTGTGCTTGTTGTGTGAGGTAAGTCTTTAAGCAAATCCCAGCCTTTAATTTTATTTGTGCTTCTTTGGAGAGCAATCTCAGCCATTGAAGATACTTGGGAAAGGTGAGGGATTGCCAACATGGTTTTTATACAACTGGGATGGGTTAGTAGGGTGGATGAAATGATTTTGGCTAGGGAGAGAGGCGGTTTTGCAGGGAAGAAGTATGGGGCGACATATAAGTTGTACCTGGGTTTGTTGGGCGGGAAAGAAGACTTTTTGGGGAAGTAGCAGTATTGTCCCCTCAAGTTGTATAACTTGAATGTAATCTCTACCCGGTTTGCAATTATAGTCCCTTGTCTTTCTCTTTTGCAATACAACTTAAGGTTTTGGCAGTTTTGGCCCCTCAAGTTGTATTTTCTTTACTTGGCTTGACTTTTGACTTTGCCCTTTCCACTCCATGCTTGGATTTGTTTGTCTTTGGCTTTCTTTTTGCTCCTTTTCTTGAATATCCGTATCCTGCATAATACAAAAGCAAAACATACAAATGCAATGTATTTTTGGTATGTTTTTATTCTTTTAAGTTCGATAATCCAACCTTTTCATATATAACTTGGGAAAATAATACATGATTGGTTAAATACAAACGATCACAACACTTAGGTTACAAGACAAATACCTAAAGCCATACTAGCCGAGATACACTCGTAAATTCTTAGTAGCTGTACAAAGTAGCCGATACATGAACAAAAAGATCCTAAACAGAGTCTAGACAAAACAAAAAGATCTATAAACAGTTCTGCAGCTTGGGAATAACCCATAATACTTAACAGACTGTACAGTAGCTACAATCATAACCCAGTCTAAGTACTGCTACCGGCCTCCTTTGGTAGCTCCCTAGGCTCTAGCAGGTCCCTTAGCAGGTTCCCTGCAGTCTATGAAGCCTCGATCATACTGAGCCTTTGAGGCTCCTTCACTATCTTTATGGTCTCTACTAACTGCCTACTGCCTCCGATAGTCTGTCTTTCAGCAGATCTGTAATCACCGGCATCTGTCTCCTACGGTCTCTGCCTGCCAACTCAGTGATACTCGGACTGTAAAGGAAAAGCGAGCCATGACCGTAGTCCCGAAGTGATATGCCCTCAGAATGTACCTGATCGCAAGCATCCATCGACCGTGCCCAAGCGGCATGAGATAATCTGGCCTCCTCCTCTATCAGAAGGGCAGTGCGTCTATGGAATGGCATATCCATGTACAACATGTTGACTTGGGCTCTAAGTAGAGCTTGGTCACATCGTGCATCATCCAGCTAAGAATATATGATCTCATCCTCCTGGTCAACAGTAGTAACTAACTCAGTAACTCTCTGGTTGACCCCCTCTAGGGTGATCGGTGCAATCTCCTAGATGGCTCCTACAAGGTCATCCCATGTATCCGTAATACCATAGCCTAACTCTTTAGACGTCTAGGGTCCTGGAGCGGCATCTAACATCTCAGCAAATCCATAAAGGTCTGCCTCAGCTGTGGTAGGTCCAACCTGTCTAGCTGCACCAGCTGCCGAACTCTCCCCGACCTCGCATCCAGGACCAGGGGTAGTACGACGCGGCCTCTTACGAAGTGGTAAACAAATCTCAGGTATCTCAGTCTCATGAACAGGAGATGGTAGTGCCTCTCTCTGTCTAATCCCAGGGGGGGGGTTATAAACCCTAATTATTATAGTAACCGAACCCAACCTAATACTATGAAAATATGTTTTTTATCATCAAATTACAGAAACTCTCAATTTTACCAATTGGTTAAGCATACACAAAGGTTATTTTTAACGTTCTGTAAACAAAGAATCAAAGGTACATTGTCCCCTTTACAGAAGTAAATAAACCATAAAACAAGCATCGTTCATAACCCATTATAATTATCATCTTAACATGTTGGGTACGGCACGTTGGGTGGGGGTTGTGGGGGTGGGGGTAAATCCACCAATGCGGGGGGGTGGGGGGGGGGGGGGTGGGTGGTGGGGGGGGGGGGGGGGGAGGGGGGGGGGGGCTAGGATTGAAACCACCACTGGTTCAGTTAATCGGGTGGGGGGGGGGGGAGGGGAGTTGGGGGGGGGGGGGGGGGGGGGGGGAGGGGGGTGGGGGAGGGGGGGGGGGGGGGGGGGGGGTTTACAGTACACAGTTTCACGAGTGCCTTTCACGCGGTCCTTCTACCAACAGTAATACACTCGCCTAAGGGTGGGGCGGGGGGGTGGGGGGGGTGGGGGGGGGGGGGGGGGGGGGGGGGGGGGCATGGGGGGGGGGGTGATTGTGGGGGGGGGTGGGGGGGGGGGGAGGAGGGTGGGGGGTGGGTGGTGGGGGTGGGGGGGGGGGGGGGGTGGGGGGCGGGGGGGGGGGGGGGGGGGGGGGGGGTGGGGGGGGGGGGGGGGGGGGGAAGGTGTGATAACCTGAAGTGGTGGGGGGGTGTGGAGGGTGGGGTGGGTTGGGGGTGGCGGGCGGGGAGTGAGAGGGGGGGGGAGCGTTGGTGTGGGTGGGTGGGGTGGGGGGGGGGGGTGGGGGGGGGGGTTGGGGGGAGGGGGGGGATGGGGGGGTGGGGGGGGGTAGTGGGAGGTGTGTGGGGTGGGGGGGGGGGGAGGGGGGGGGGGGGGGGTGGGGGAGGGGGGGGGGGGGGTGGGGGGTGAGTGTACACCCCAACCCCAGTTTGTTTTATTTTTTATTTTTTTTTTTTTTTTTTTTTTTTGTTTTTTTTTTTGGAGGGGGGGGGGAGGGGGGCGGGATTTTTTTTTTTTTTTTTTTTTTGTTGGTTTTCAATTTAAACGACTTTTTGTGTCATTCTTATATATATCTTGTGCTGTTGATCTTGAAGTAACACGCCCCGGACCCTTATTCTGCTGCGACCCATTTTGGGGGTGTTACATTGAGAGCTTTAGTTTCTTCTCATGTTGATCTCCTTCCACCTCGCAAGAGGTTTAGGGATTCTATTTCCCTAGAGGATAATGTTGAGGAGGACATTGATGCAAATGTGTTGGCTGATATCGAGGCTGATGCTATAACTATTGAGGTTGCAGTAGATAAGGATGTTGAGGCTGGGGTTGATGCAGGTATTGGTATGGATGTCGATGTAGAGGATGATGTGGAGGACGAGGCCGAGTCCAGTGATAGAGGTACTATGAAGGTTAGAGTGGATGTGGTTGCCAGGATTGATATCCCTAATGGTATGCTTATGCCCGTTGCTACGGAGCATTTGGAGCAGGTTGAGGAGGTTGCGCAGGATATTGATGGGCATGTTATGGAGATACCTCTTCATAGGGTAGAGGACATTGAGACGGGACAAAGAGAGTTAGAGGCGAGGAGTTTGATTGCTGGTGGAGAGAGAGCTAGTTTACTTGAGCAGGTTGTGTCCTTAGAGAGGAGCAATGCGAGACTTCGAGGCACCCTGAGGATGGAGAGGGCGAGAGCCGATAGGTTTCGGTGACGCATAAGCTTTATGGAGAGTGAGCTTAGGCAGATCCGCAGGTTCCGCTACTATGACATGATGTGATTTAGGAGATTGGAGACATTCGCTGTGAGGCATTTAGGTTTTTGTCCATGATGTTGTGTATGGACTTTAGGCTAATAGTAGAACCAGTGGTTAGTAGTAGTATTAGCGTAAATCAAGTTCCCTATTATGGGTTGAATGTAACCGTCTGATGCTTTTATATATGATATGAAAAGCTTATTATGATTCTCTCGCGTGTTCGTCTTTCATTGTTATTTACTCGTTCTGGCAAAACGCGCTTATTGTATTTTTACCTTATAAATTCTATTTACCGTTTATAATAGCTATATCCCGTATTGAATCTTACCGCGTGCTATGTCTTGTGTTTAGATCATGACTATCACTCGCTCTGGTATGACCCCGGAGGCAATTGAAGAACACATTAACCAACAAGTGGCGGAGGCGTTGGCTGCTTATGAGGCAAAACTTCTCGAGGAAGACGCAGTTTTTGACTTCAACAAAGAATGCATCGAGGCATTCAAATCACTCAAGGAAAAGTTAACAAACACACCCATTATGGTTTCACCAGATTGGTCGTAACCATTTGACAACGGGAAGGAAAAGTTAACAAAAGCGATTTTGATGTCGGAGCAGTGCTTGGACAACGGGAAGGAAAACATTTCCGTCTTATTCATTTCGATAGCAAAACTCTCAACAATGCCCAACAAAATTATACGGTCACTGAGAAAGAGCTACTTGCTGTAGTATTACCTTTCGATAAATTTCGATCGTATCTTGTTCTTTTAAAAACCATTATTTTCACGGGTCACTCTGCGTTGAAATATCTGTTTGCTAAGCAAGATGCTAAACCGCGTCTTATACGTTGGATTTTACTACTCCAAGAGTTTGATATTGAGATTAAAAACAAGGAAGGAGCATAAAATGTAGCGGCAGACCATTTGTCATGACTTGAAAACCCACATCTGGAGGAGTTAAGGGATGACGATTGATATTGGCTAAAATATACATATTTTATACCCCGAAAAACACTACAAAAGGACTAAAAACACTAAAATATAGATAATTATGTTGCAAATATGTTTGTATTGTGTTTTTATGTCTTACAGGTAAAAAGGATTGAAAACGAAGCAAAAACGGTAATTTTCGGGTGACTTTCGACGACGTTTTCACATTTATCGAGGTCCAAACGAAGTCGTGAAAATTCCTCGATCACACCATTGGAAAGAGCACGAAAAAACGAGTCCAACGGTACCGGCCTTTTATATTTAAACCTTTTTATTATGAACCTTTTTCCTCTCTGTTTGAACCTTTAATACTAAATATATGAAGTGGGCTAAACATGAGATAAATAAAATGTTTTGTATATATATAATAGAATCACTGCCTAGCGCAGTTGGTTCTTTGTGTTGATTAAAACCTTGACCGAGAGGTCTAAGGTTCGAATCGTGCATGTGCACATGCTTGAGGGTTTATCCCCTCACGATTGGACCCGATCCGGCCCAATACCCGGTCCGACCCGGCGGTTGACTCACCGTCGACCACTGTTGACCGGTGGTTGACCGGTGGTCCGGCGGTGGTCAACGGTGGTCCGCCACCGTTGACCGTCGTTGACCGCCGCCGTTGACTGGTGGTCCGGCGGTGGTCAACGGTGGTCCGCCACAGTTGACCGTCGTTGATCGCCGTCGTTGACCGGTGGTCCGGCGGTGGTTCGGCGGCGTTGACCGTCGTTGACCACCATTGACAACCGTCGTTGACCGCCGTTGACCGGTGGTCCGGCGGCGGTTGACCGGAGGTTGACCGGCGGGGGTGAACAGTGAAAATGCCACGTGGCACCACTCAGGTGGTGACACGTGGCGCTTCTAATCATTGGTGTCAGATGTGCAGGTACGAGGTGGCAGAGCGTCAGTACGAGGTACTGTAGCAGTCCGAGGTGTCAGTACACGTCAGTACGAGGTACTGTTCAGGTGACGGCTGGACCAATCAGAGGATGACACGTGGCACTGGCGTGTGTCAGTACGAGGTACTGTAGCGTCAGTACGAGGCAGGCGTGTGCAATAATGAGGCGGTTGGTGGAGTGCAAAAAGACCAAAATAACCCTAGATCCAGCAATAT